>JAUESH010000024.1:17515670-17552380 GCA_032275165.1 Synergus magnus
AATTTTTTTTTCCCTAACTTTTCCCTGACTTCCCTGACATGTGGCCACCCTGAATAGTTACTTTTAGTCACTAGTTTTTTCAAAATGAGTCACTTTTTAGATCAAATTAATCACTTTTGAGGTACATGAGTCTATGGCAGCCCTGAATATTATATATAATATAATTTTGAAGAAGTTTTATAGTGTAGGTGTGCCAAATTTTTCTCAGCTTGAATATATATATATATATATATATATATATATATATTTTTTTTTTCGGAATATCAAGCCTCTCAAAACGGATTTAAAAAACTTGAGTCTGTCATGTGCATGCGAAAGCACGTGAATGCATCACCCGTCATGTCATGCATACTAAACAGTATATTACTGAGCTTTAACGTACTTTTGTCAGGAAGTTGGCAAATAATAGTATTCATTTCAGACACTTTTGAATTTTCTGTGTGCGTATAATTCAATGATCCTCGTGACCTTCCAGTGTTGCAAAACGTAATATAGAACGTCTGTATTTCTGTTTTCATTGAACGAGTGTTTCGCTGTTCAAATCACGTTAGTCTTTATTAGAGAGACAATGTAAATGTCGAGAATAATCAGAATTGTTCTGTATTTACCGTTTCTATTGACTAACTTGATTACTTTCAATCCAGATAAATCCTCTTTTCGAAAAATAGTTCGTATTTAAATTAATTGTTAAAAAATGTATAAATAGTTTATTTAAAATCCTGCAATGACCGTATCTACTATATTTTATTAGCGGAAAAGCGCAAACTGCTCACGAATCGATTTCCCACTTTCCGCGCACATAATAGTTTTCACCGTTCTCATTTATGGGCGGAAGTTCAACAAATTCTAACGAATTTTAGCCTCCCTTTTATCTCAGGATATTACGTTCCTATAATAAGCAAAAGATGGCTTTTTCAGCTCTTCAAGGGTAACTTGCAACTCTGAGAGAGAAACATTAGTCGATCTACTCAAAAGTTAATTTGAATTCTTGTTAAAATCCAATTTCAAGTTTAGACTTGGCTTCTTGCAAAGGTTTGAACTTCGAGTTTAAATATCATATCATTTGTAACTACAATATCAGAATTTAATTTACATGTACTTTATATTCTGAATAAGTAATACTGATGTTATATTTATACAAATTTGTATTATTCAAATTCTACGCTAAAATTTTTTAAATTCAAATCTAAATAGAAATTTATATAAAAATTAAATCTACTTTATATCGACGGAACTTTTAATCTGTCTGAAAAAGCAGAGGTTGGATTTGTAAAGTACGTATAGGTTTTCAATTGCACACTTCTCCGTTTTCACGTTCGAAGTCTTCGACTTTAGAGAATTTGATAAAGCTCTTTCTTTTGAACTTCTAAACTTCTCCTTTCACAAAAGCGACCTTTTAAAACAAAATAAAATACTTTGAAAGGAAATATTTTAAAGTCATTCGATAGATCTATCAGCCTTTCAAAAAATAAAACCCGCTTTAAAGTTTTTTCTACAAAATCACTGCACATGGAACATCAAAAATATAATAACTTACATGGTTTTTATGTGGACTGTGAAGAAGGACGCACTGGGTCATAAAAAATGCTACCATCGCATTCCCACCTAATGCCGTTACATGTGCTCGTACGATTGACAAAACTTCATTCACAAAGCTATGAGTAAATCCACTAATGCCACCATTCTTAAAAAAAAGATGCAACAAATTATTTAAAAATAGAATCGATAATTCGATTTTCGAGAGAGAAGATAGTTTTTACTTACTTCACGGATAGATGTGCTTTCCCTAATAAAAAAGAAGTTGAGATTCCCTAGGTATCTCTCGATCCTTCCACCAGGTAAATACGAAAGTGGTGTAATGTCTACTCCATAGCGCTCTTTTATAGGCACCTGTACGAAATACAATTTAGTTTACTCTCAGATAACATTAAATATGCCCAAGTAATATTTCTCAAACGGAAAAATATTTCAGAAAGAGAAATAAAATGAGAAGTAAAATTAATAATTTTTATTGCTTCTTTTATCAAGCTCTTGATTTAATGAATTATTTGCAGAATTGAAAAGTAGACTTACATGTTTGTGCCTGTGCATTGTCTGCGACTTTATTCGGAGTGGAGATCGAGGTCTTGGCTTTTGAGAAAATAAAAGAGTATTTGATGCATTTGGTGTAGTATCAGTTGTGTTTGTTGTTACAGACTCTGCTGCTTCGACATCTTCGTCGAGAGTGAATATCATGTCGTAGTCGTCTAAATAGAAAAAGTAGATTTTCTAAATTAAATACATTTTCAAAAACATGAATGCTTTCAAAATAAAAAAAGATCAAGTATTCAAATACCTGATTTTTTAAGTTGATCTTTGCTCGAGGAATATGACATAAGTTTCCTTCTATGCTTGGAATACTTTGAAGGTTCTCCTAATCCAAGAGCCATGCCCACAACCGACAACTGAATTTCGTCTTGTTCGGGAAGAGCAACTCTGAATTTCAGGTCGCAGAGAGCGCAAGGAACCATTCGTCGCAATTTAAAATATACGGTCTACGAAATAATTTAATCATTGAATATTTTTCATTACTAAATGTAAATGCTGTTTATTTGATTATTAATTATTTCAGAGATCACAGTCGGTGATTCCTGTTATTTATATGATAAATATAGGCTACTATTTACCTGAAGCAGCCTTGCAAAATATTTCGAGGGCATAGAACCGAATTGACCCACGGGGATTTTTGCTCTCGAAACTTGAGTAAACATTTGCAAATTTCTGATAATTTCGAGATCCTCTAAGCCAGGAATCGTCTGCGTATTTACTACATGGAAATCATCCGGTGGAGTATCATCCATTAGTAAAGATACTCTGTCCATATCCTCGAGGTCATCGACTTCAAGAACACAGGCATCTTTCGCTCCCAAGCTCAAATCTATTTCCGGAAGATCGTCGTCTGATTCATCAGTGTCTGACCTGGATCTCCCGTTGTCAATATCCTACACAAAGGCAACAAATAAAATTATTTTAATTGAATGTGAGCTAGGTCTTATACACTCTAAATTATTCTATACTTACGGTAGTCTTGAGTTTATAAAACTCCCTATTTTTCTTGACAGTTTCTACAAGATTCTTCTGAATCTCGTTCAGCTGTTCTTCATTGTGCCAAGAATTTCCAGACGCTATTTGAGGCAGAGTAGGTGGTGGAAGCGCAGTTAAATAAACACCAGTACCAACAGCCATTCCAATAATCAATCTTTCTCCAATCGAGACTTGCACTTTCAATCCAAAGACTGCATTCATTCCTTTGACTTTTAGTTTATTGACCAATAAACTATGCAATTCGTACTCAAGAAATGGAAGGCAATCCGAGATCTCTTTTGCGTTCAGTTCTCCTCGCAAGTCTTTTTTACATTTACAAACGATTGCTTGTATGAAGCATCCTCTTCCCGTTATTGGGACGTTTTCTGGAGGTTCTATCGTAGTGAACAAGACATCTGCAACTTTTGCTCGACGACAAATAGCACATTTTGTGACGTTGACTTTAAATGGTACACTGGATTCGTTGTAGGGTAAATGGCAAAGGCTGCAGCTGCTGATAGGAAGACTATAGGGAATTTCATGGTCATTACTTTCAGATGAACGCTTAACTTTTCCACCTATTTGATTCAACAAAGGCACTTCATTTTCATTCTTATCGTTTTTGGTGTTTGCTTTCTGCTGTGTTTTTTCGCGGTCGGAGTCAATCGAAGCAGCAGCCATACCTTGCTGGGCACGATTGAGGAAGAGAGTGTCTTGATCTTGGCCTGTATTGTGAAGATTGATCACTGCAGCTGTTCCAGACGCATTTAGAACGCAAACGTCGTCACTGGAATTTAATTTATTAAAAACATTTTTGATAAAATTCCAAGACGGTAGGAAGAAGACGAGATTAATTAAAACTAATTATCAATTATAAATATAGTACCTAATACTGGTTTCTTCTCTGTAACCAATAACAACATTGCAACCCAATGCTCTCGCGTGTGAGCGAACCTCCATTCTAATTTCAGTCCACCAAGAATCACGTCCTTCCGGTTCTTCTAGATTCGATTTCCTTTCTAGCAATTTCACAGATCTTGCACTCACCAATCCCCCTTTGCAGAAATAATCAAATTCATTATAAATTTTCAGAAAGCAGAATTTAAAAATTAAAGAAAATAATTAAAGTCCCTCTTTTAATGACAGTTTAAATGAATAGCCTGAGATTTAATAAAAGACAGGGATCATATATTAAAGCTACTTTTCATAATAGGATTTATAAATTGCTTTTTAGCTACCTATGTGTAATACAAATCCGGGTGGATATTGCTGCATCGTGATAAATGGATACTCGAGCATGTCTAGAGCATCTTGATTCATTGTTCGAATTGCGGTCGTCGGTTTCAAATATCCTCCCATTGATCTGTCGCTTCCTGCTAATGAGTTACCTAGAGATATGTTTAAAAAAACTTGATTAAAAAAAGGTATAAAAATTTGTTAAGATTAGCTCTTCTGCATAGCAACATAAAAGATAGAATTAGTTCTTCAGAACAGATTGTAAGATGGAAGTTTATTTTGATGTTTTTACAACACTAAAATAAATACGAAGGATCATTTTATTCGTAAAAAATTAATGCGTTATGGCGGCTACATGCACAATAAAAATAAACATTGACACACAGAGTCTCCATGAATAAAATATGTGTAATAAAAAATATTTATTTTACTTAGATTGTGGGTATTGATATGTATTATTTATACATAGAGTGTTTTTTGGATTTGCAGTTACTTTTTAATAGCAATAAATTATGTAGATCAGTTTACGTCTAGGAATATAACAATGTATAAGTACAACGAGTACAACAATTAAAATAGGAAACATAATACAACGGTTTTTCTTCTCAGTACTCACGTTCACGAAAGAACTTATAATATCCTGGCGGGTTAACAAAGTAAATGAAACAGAAAAACAAGTTCTTTCTCATTTTCCCAAAATAAATGGACATTTTTTTTGTATTTTTCTTACATAGGATGATATTGAAAGGTTTTAATTATTCAATATCAGAGCATCGTCTATATGTATAAACAGTTGTTAAATTAGTACTTTGCTTTTATTCTCTTTATTTCCGCCATTTTATAAAAAGAATTTATTTTATTCTTGAGTTTAACGGTAAATTGGGAAACCCGCGACCGTAAAAATTCTTTTTAACGAAATGGTTTTGAAGATAACTACATATAACAGGGTGTCTAATAGGCTCGGTCATTCGGTCATTTATAATTCCATATTTTTATTTTTCGTCAATTTATGTATTCAGTATTTTTTCGAAATATTTGGTTAGTCCCTAATTTTCTTCATTGAAAAAAAAAAATATTTTTAATTTAAGTTCTTTATATGAAATTTATTCTCTCTGTTCCTAAAAGAAATAGTTATTTTTTTAGTCTGTCTTTAGACCTAAAAGTTTCTACTTTTGTAGTATAATCTGTATAATCATTAATCAATGTTACTCGCAATTTTATTTGTATATTTATACCATTTTTTGTCATCTAGATTAGAAATATTACGAAAAATGATACCTGACTAAAATATGGAATTATCAGGAAATTTTTGTCAGGTATTGAGTAGACACCCTGTTTAATAACTATAGTAGAATAACATTACACAATAAAAACTCACCTTTGGGTGTAATGCTAAGATCTGAATCACTCGACCTCCTGTGAAGTGGAATTGCAGGGTTGGGTTTCGAATTCGCTAGATGTGGAGCTTTTGAAGTCAAAGAATTGGTAACGTTCGTGGCATTCGTTGTAACATGAACTGGACTCATAGAGGCTTCTTCTTGATGTCTGAGGAGGGGAGGTGAGCAGGACACACGCAAATTGTCAGTAACAGCAGCGTTAGTGATTTTAGTGAATTCAATTTGTTCTTTTACTGGCTCTTTTAAGCTACACACACTAGAGCAATTCTCCAACGGAGTTTCTTCAATTTCCAGTATCGGAATTGATGCACTCACATTATTCAATCTGACATTATTGAATTTTAATTCACGCAGTTCAATATTAACACTAGAATTATTAAGAGCGTTGTTTTGTAAGCTAGTTGCTACTTTATCTACAGCCGATTTGCGAATTTCACGTTCCATTGGGTTTTCAACATTCCTAATTAACTGTAAATTATCTTTCATCAAAACTGGATTAGAAACTTGGGAGTTGTCATGAATATGTTTAAAGGGATTTTCAATAGTCTGATTATGCGTTTGCAACGAAGCATGCTTTCTTACGGAATGATGATGGGTTGAATGGATAGAAGATGTGTGGACAGAATTCAAGGTCGAAGTAGAGGGAAATTTGCCATGAGGATACATCTCCGGTGATCTTGATTTGGACCTTCTCCTGTGAGATCTTGCTCTGTGAATAGAATCTGGTGAAGGAGTCAAATTCTTAGATATTCTGTCTTTTCGCTTTCTAGTACTTCTGAAAGAATCCCTTTTATGGTGATGGGATGTGTGAACCATCATCTTTGTGTCAATTATTTTCATCAAGTCTAGCATGCAGCTTCTCCTGTACTTGTGATACAGGACTTCAGAATTCCTTAACCCTTCCATCTGATGCTCTTTATGAACCACGTTTTCAGCTAATTCGGTTTCCTTTTTTGTGTAGGTACTTTTTACATTTACATCGAGTGTGTGAACTATTGGAACTTTTAAAAAGTTATTCTTTTCAGAGAAATGCTCTACAAAAATTGAAATTGGTGATAAATCTGATGAAGATTGTTTTGGGACTGCTAGTCGTTTTTCAACCTTGGGAGTTATAGGCCTGCCTTTCTCATCGAGAGGACCCTTATAAATTACTGTATCCGTTCTTTCCACTTTTCTTGGACTCTTATCTTCACTGAATTCCTTTTTTGTATTTATTTTTTCGGGGTGCGAAAGAGAGGGTTGATAGGTAAATGATTTATCTTCTTTCAGAACCACTTCTCTTATATTCTTTACATTTAACACGTTTTTGTCTTTATCTGATGTGCTTTCAAGGGGTTGAGTCGTTATATTCATTGATACTTCAGTTATTTCTGGCGAAAGAGTTTCTTCGTATTGCGAAAGTTGTCGCATTAAAGTCTTTCTTCCCTGTTTCAGCTTCTTTTCTGATTCTTCTTTTTGTGACTGTTCCTTCAGAAAATTATCTTGAATAAGTATGTTACTTTTTGGTATTATTGACTCTAAGTTTACTGGTGCAGTGCTTTCATAAATTTCAAGGGCAGAGTTTGATAAATTAGACGTGTCTTGTAGATCAAGTAAGGGGATTTTTACGTCTTCTATATGATCGTTATGTTTCTCCTCTATTGTATCACAAGACAAAAGAAGTTCATTTGAAGTATCTTGCACTGCTGTTGATTCAATAAAATCAAAAGTCATGTCATTTGGTTTATCTACAGAAGTGTTAAAGACATTTCTTTGTATTTCATTTTCCCCGTTTTTCTCGTTTGTTTCAAATTGAAGAGATTCATTTGATTTTAAATCAGATTTAGAAACCGAGAATGACAGATTATCGAGAGCATTATGATTTCTTTCAATATCATTCTTATCCAATAATGATTGACTCTCTTTTATTTTATCAGAATAGAAAAGAGTTTCGTTTGCATGATCCAAGTCAGGTATATTTGCAGAAATAGGATTCTCAATTTTGTCTTCTTGATTAAATACTGATAATATACTATTTTTATTATCTTGAAAAAAAGGCTCGTTGAATATTTCAGTGGTTTCTTCCTGGCTATTAATTTTCGACAGATTAATTTTTTTATCTTTAAAACCAGGCGTACTCGATTTTTCTACTACTTCTGGCTGAATGATCATTGTCGATTTAGTATTTTTATCTTCGAAAAGAGGCACGGTAAATATTTCGATTTCTTCTTTTTGAGTTATAATTGTCAGCTCAGTAGTTTTATCATCTTCAGTCCGAAGAATAATAGTTTTCGGAATACTTGGAATATTTTCTAGATTACTTTCTGACATACTTTCTTGAGTTTCACCCGGTATTGAACATTCATCATTGCCGGTTTGTCCAAAAAAGAAAAGAGCTTCGTTTAAACGACGTTTTAAATGAAGATCATCTTCCAAAACTTTTTTATCACTTTCAATCGTTTCTTTTTCTTTAATTTCTTTTGACTTAGTATTTTCATCCTCAGTGCTTCTTAAATTTTTAGTCATTTTCTCCCACTTTTCACCTGATTCTGTAAATGACACTAGCTCTTTTTCTTCCTCCAATTTATTAAAAGGAATTACAATATTCTCCAAATCGTATTCGGTATTTGTATCTTGCAGACTAAGTTTTTTGTTAGGCTCCTCATCGACAATTCTAAAACTGCTCTCGACTTTATCATGAAAAAAGTCTGAATCTAAGTCTGAAGATGTTGGATCAGTAGAGGTGCTTCCATCAGTCTGCAGAGAATCTTTCCTAGTAAATGGCAGCTTTTTATCTTTATAAATCTTCGATTTAGTTTGAGGAAAACTATTTTTTGTTGATTCTATCTTACTGTGAATTCCTAGTACTGATTTTCCTAAATCAGGTAAAACTAATTCGTTTAAAGATGAAGAGTCATCAAGAATATTGTAATTCGTGCTCGATTCGGAAGGCTCGTCATCTTCAGAAGAAGTGTCAGTCTCGGAAGATGAAATCATCGGTATTGAGAAATCATTATTGTAGCTACTGGCAATTAACTCAATATCTATCTTGGAAGAATTTGTGAGCGCCTTGCTACTTTGATTATCAGATTTGTCTACAATTTCCTCAGGATTTTTAAACTTCTTTGAAACATCTGAGTAATCCCCTAAAAATTTGACAGGAGAAGGTGTTGGAGTTTCTCGATCTTCCTTCACACTATCTAAAGGAAATCCAGCATGAACAGATTTAATTAAAAGAGCAACCATTCCTTCGTTATTACTTTTGGAACGTGAGAATGATTTTCTTTTTATGTTCTGTCGCAAATCAGCAATCGAAGATCTAGCGGATTCTGAACCATAAATGGACCATGTACTGGAATATGTACTATCAGCATCACTCTCTTCATCAAGAGAGTCCGTCGCCTTCATTCTAAGTTGAGAAACTCTTTTGGAAAGAACATTCTGTTGTAAATATTTGAGGTTTCTCAAGCCACGTGAAAATCTGTTTCTTCCTGGTTCGCATCTCAAATCTTCTAATGCCAATAAAGTCCTCATAGAAGATTCATCCATCAAGTCGTCAGATAATGATAAACTGGAACCTCCTGCTTTCCGATAATTTAAACCAAGACTGTATGGTGAAGGTGGCAACGGACGCATTGAATCTTTGGTTTGTTCAAAACTTCTGTAGTCTGTTACTCTCACGATTGCTTTAGAATTTTTTGGAGTCGTTTTTCCGTAACCTGGAAATTTATGGCTCACGTGTGTGGTATGCATATTGGTTGGAGAGACGTTAGGAGTAAACACAGGAGAGTGAGAAAGCAGAGGAATACTGTCGTCAGATTCGGGACTATCAAGATTTTTTTTAGGTTTAGAACAGAACGTTACAAGCCTGTACAAACCCATGCAGGTGGGAAAGACAAAAAAGACTAATTAATCCTTGGGCATTTCTTATATGTTTAATTATAATAGAGGAAGAAACGAAATCTATAATTGACAACTCTAAGAAATGATATTTAAAATATACGCTCAAGTGCCAGCTTTTAAATTATTTATCTAACCTAATTTTACAAAAATTTATATCCATTGGTATCAATAATAAAAGAAATTGTTATACTTACTCTTCGACAGTTGGACTCTCGTGTAATTGGTTGGAAACATCGTGTATTTTTACCAAAGTAATCGCAGTACCAATTCCTCTAGCAACAATACCAGATTCTCCTTCCAAATCAAAATTTTGTAGATATCTAAAGAAAATTTGCCTTCGCTTATTAAATAGTCAGATATAATTATAGGAATTTTAGAAGCATTTATCGATTGAACTAACCCTATCACGGCGTTTCCTCCGAGGTCTAAAGCCTTCAATCCAATTTTTCTCTGAACTTCCCCATTGAGTTTGAAAAATAAGGTTTGTCGTGCCTCGTTGGATGCTCTTGGTGTTCTGATTTTATCAATCCACTTGTACTCTGGATCATCACTCACTATTAATTCTTCGACAAATCCGTGAATTACTTGTGCGTGGTATCCGTGTGGCACGTTGGTTGCTAAGATGATTAAAGTAATGGTACTTATTCAAATAAATTTTAACGCTGTTTCAGGGCTGCTACAGACTAATTTTGAACAAAATAGTGACTAAAAGTAACTATTCAGGGTGGCTACATGACAGGGAAGTCAGGGAAAAGTTAGGAAAAAAAAATTTTTTTAAGGAAGTCAGGGAAATGCGAATAGTTGTCAGGGAAAATAGAAATTGACTTTTATGCTAACTATGTTATTTTTTTCATATTACGCATATATAGCTTTTACAATTTATTTAACAGATTTTAGAAACTTTCGAAAGATTTTGAAGCATTATAAAGAATTTTAAAGGACTTCATAAAATTTTAAGAGATTTTTAAGAAAGTTTAGGGAATACAAAGAATTTTAAGGGATTTTAGAGTTTTCGTCGAATTTAAAGTATTTGAAATCATTTAAAATAATTTTAAAGGAATGTAGTAAAACTTTAAGGGATTTCGTGGAATATTAAGAAATTTGAAGGAATTTCGTAGAATTTTAAGAAATTCTAAGGGATTTTAAAGGTTGTCGTGGAATTCTAAGAAATTTTAAGGTGTTTCTGGGTATTTCAAGGAATTTTAAGAAATTTCGAAGGATTTCGTGATATTTTTATGGATTTCAAGACGTTTCTATTAATTATAGAGATTTTTACGAATTTTAAGTGCTTTTAAAGTTTTTCGCGGAATTTTAAATGATTTTCATATTTTTTAGAAAAAATCGGAGTCTAATAGGTTTAAAAACTCTAAAATGACTTTTTCCTTTAAAAAAGTAACTTATAGTGACTGTTTCTTAAAGAATTGACTTATAGTGACTTTTCCTTAAAAAAGTGACTAAAAAGTGACTGGCAAGAAAAAAGTGACTTAAGTGACTGTGTGGCAGCTCTGCTGTTTGAATGATTCGGAAGATCATTCTTCTATTTATTTATACTCACAGTAAAAAAATTGCACTCCACATGAAGACTGTCTAAATTTATTAAAATCTAAGAACAATTCGACCTTGACTATAACATTGACTTCTCCACGAATTCCGTGCATTGTGTCGAAAACTGGTACCCAACCAGTCATTACTGATCCTAAAATATGCAATAGATTCTTTTAAAGAATGGATCGTAGCAAATTGAATTTTAATAAAATCTCTTCTTCATTTTCGCAATAGTCAAACCTCCTTGAGATCCAACGCTGGAATTCATTGTCGCTTCCAAAGTCCAGATATTTTTCACAGGTGGTGGGACTCCAGGTAAAAGAAGAGGATTTAAATTTAAGTATACTTTGCCAATCGCATCGTTTGTCGAATAAGTATCATGATCCATCAGCCTAATTTGTAAAGGCTCATCTTGCAATTCAGAGTCGTCAACTTCGAACCGATACCACTCCGAATTCCATTGAGGATTTAATGTCTTTCGACAAACGTCGGTTTTATAAGTTGTGTTACCAAATTTGATTTCAACATAGGCATCAGTCGTGTCACTTGAGCGATCCATAACAGGGAGATTTCTCCCTGCTAGGATTTTAACTTTTATTTTCCCTGGCATTGTAGCTATCGCCAAAGTAGTACCTGAAAAATATATCTATATTGTTTTGCAAGCATGACATTGAACTCCACATTTAGTCTTAGCACATTAAGAACTCGATGAAAAAAAAAATTGGTTTATGCAAATGTAAGGTTTCGGAAAGATTTTGAGTAGGTGTTGATTCCTCTTTGAAATTAAAAAAAGGATCATTCTTGAAGGCCTGATAGGAATAATAGCTACTTTGTATCGCTTAAATTTTAAGGATTTGAACATTTTTTCATTTAAAGGCTTTCAGTAATTTACAATCTATTTCAGATATGATAACAGTGACAATAGCACACTTAAAATGTTAATTATTCAATAAATTACAAGTTTATAAATGAAAAGCATATTTGATTTGTTAACATTTTTGAAATAAATAACGATCTCCAATGAAATTAAAGCACATAGAAGAAAATAGGCCAAATTTTATCACATAAACAAAGGAGCTTTTAGGTTAGATACGAGTTTTAGAAACTATATATTCTGTCATTGATATTTTCAAAAATCAGTAACAGATTTACACAAGTAACAATGGAGAAAGATAACGAACAGCGTGAATTATTTTAATAAGTAAATCAGTAAATTTCACACAGGAAAAACAATAATAACTGACCTGTGACATAAGCACGATGAAATGCACCACACTCGGTGCTAATAGCTAATGCGACTTGCTTATTTCAGATATCTATTTTTATTGACGGGTAGTTTCAGTTTTTGGACCACGTTTCACGTTTAAAGTACATCACATATGCGTAAGCATATATGTTTAGGTAATTTTAAACGTAGAAAACTGTGCGATATTCGCATGTCACCACAGCACAAATATTATGAGAATGTATGAGAGTATGAGACATGTGTGCACATTTCAGCATGGCTCCATTCCACTTGCTTGTGTTATTTCCGTCTTCCGTCATTTATTCTAATTTATTCTAAAAGGAGTCAATTTTTTATTTTTAGATTATTAATTATTTGAAGAAGTTCAATATATTTTCAAATTTAATATTTTTAATAACGTAATTTTTATCACTATAATTAGTGACAAAGCCAAAAAATATGTTATTTGAAAGCCGGTAAAATATGAGTCAAAAATCAAAATTTCAACTGTTTTTCGCAATTGTGTCTAATTTATCTTTTTTTAAATTCTGATTTTCCTCTCTAAAAAAAGTGGTGTAACAAAATGTCTTGAAAAATTCGCATACTCTGGTTAAAGTAAGTAAAATTTAATACAGTCGGACCTGTACCATTTTATATTTTTCCTGAAATCAAGACTTCGAGATTTCCACGGGTTTTTAACTCGAAATGGGTCCGACTTGGACAATTTTTAGTTAAAATTTTAACAAAGTAGTGTGCTATACACAGCTTTTTCATTAAGTTAAAGTCCATTTCTTGGTTAATTATGATTTTTGATGACCGAGAAAAGCGACAAGATTTATCTACAAAAAACAATGTAGTATATATTATTCATGACTTATTAAAATTCACTGGAAATATTTCCAGTGATAGAATGATAGAATTTCGTCCTAATCAATTGCTTGCACAATAAATAGCCTAACAATAATCTATTGTTTACGAAGTTCTCTTAATGTTTTCTACGTTTATCCCGATCGTCTCTTCGGGTGTCACGATTATCTTTTCTTTTTGATTGCAGATTGGAGCCAGTATGTAGTATTCTCCCTCAATAGTTGGTCGTAAATATAATCATCTTAGTGTCCAAAACCACTGTCCAAGCCTTTGTTCGTGTTAAACAATCGCTGATCGAACTGTGCTTCCCCGGAATTAAGATTCCTCGCTGGCATTCCGAGGGCAATTTGTTCGCTAATATCACGTTCACGTTCACGTTGAAGACGAGATCGCTTGTCAGGTGCAGCACGCGCCAAATTTCTGTCTTGTGCACGATCTTTGTGTCGCTCTTGGCTCAGTTGATCTCTCTCTCTCGAGTTTCTTCTGATTTATCTGGAAACAAAATTAGATAAGGAATTATTTATACTTTCAAAAATACGAAGTCAGAGAATATTGTTTTAAAAATATCTAACACAACTGCAGATTTAATTCCCGCTCGTTCTTCTTGTGCTTTCTGAGCAAGTTGCCTCAAATGGTCTTTCTTCTTTACCTTTTCCTTCTGAGCCAGTTTCTTCTCTAGTTGAGCACGCATTTCTACAGCTTCTCGAGCTCTGCTGTCCGCAATATACACAGCTTTGGATAATTTATCGAAGTTTTCGTTCAAATGATTTTGCTGTAATCCCCTGCCATCTGCAGATAGATGTTTATCGAGTGAAATTGTGTATCCCTACGAAACATTAAAATTGCTGTCTTTCTTGAGAAATAATATTACATTATTTTCTCATGTTTTTTCTTACCTTAGAGTTCTTCCAGTTACTCATACAGGATTTTCCTTTCCTTCCATACCCATTTCAAGGGGGTTCTGAGCCACTTGAATCTCCGGAAATGCTCCACTACCTCCAAAATCCTGGTGAAAATAAATATTTGGTTCTTTTAGTAAAAACAGTATTTTTAATATATAAGTTAATATTATTTTATAAAAGACCCTTTATTACTTACTTCTTCACTTCGTGGTACCCATCCTTTTCGTTGACCTTAAGGTAGAGCAGTAATGACAGCTTTCACAAAAGCTGATACAGGTCGTTGACAAAGTTTTTGTTCCCAAATGTCATCCTCTCGGTCCCAAATTATTTGACTCGGTTTTGGTAATAATATACTGTAAACAAAAAACAGATTATTTATTTTTTCCTTAAACTTTCGCGCTAGGATATGATGTATTAAATTGCCTAAACCATAAAAAAATGAAAATTTTGTGATAATAAAGATTTTTTACAAATTAATGTTCTTTACTATACATATTAGCTATATTATAAAACGTATAAGCAAGTGTGGTTATGTGCAATCGCAATGACTACTTCACATATTTTAAGTTAAAAAGCAGATAGGTTTGTTCGAAAAATTATCAGAAAGAGTCTAAAGTATTTCAAAATAAACTATTCATTTTTTTTTAATTACCTGGTTAAAGACATATTTCAAAAGCAAAATACCCTAATCATAAACAATCACACCAGCAATCACAACCACAACAATTGAATTGATTTCACTGAATGACATTGTGGGGGCGATACTAGTCTGTGCAGTGCGCATGCGTAAAAATTATCATTCCGCCATCTTAATTTCGCGCGTAATTTAAAAATGTGAAAAATATCTGCATTTTTTTACGATTTGAATTAAATTTATATTTAAACAAATTTACACAATTTTAGGTTTAAGTACATTGTAACTAATCGATTTTTGATATTTTAATTTGTATTTTCATATTCTTTATTGTGTTTACGACGAAGTGAAATGTAGAAATGCGTGTTGAAGATGCATGATTGCATGTGCGCTTGTGTCAATTCATTTTGACCGCAAAGTAGCAGATAGATGACCGATAATAATACGTAAAAATCTGTTATATCTAAATCTGTTTTAATAACAATGACAATTTCACAACAATCATATAAAAGTGATTGTAATAAGTACATTATTGTGTACGTGCCTCCGACCGTGCAGCTTTACAACAACAATATATAATCTGATTGTTTTGGTACGGTTTTTAAACGCTCGAATCTCGATGTCGAATGTCGAAATGATCAGTAAGGAGTAAGATTAATTAGCCAATGTGTATTATTGTTTTTTGTGATTAAAAAATTAATTTTTCGGAATGGATAAAACCGACTCAAAGACCTTGACGCGAGAAACTATGACTGCAATCCCGAAGTATGGATTTAAAGTGAAACTTAATCATAAGTACCCTGAAAAGTGGTTGCAAGTTCTGAAACCTCGTTTGAAACAAATTCCTCAATTTTTACCCTTAGGATGGAGGTAAGTAACTTTAAAGCTATAATTTATACTATTTATAAGTAGTTCAATTCTGGCAAGGATATTTTAGTTATATTACAGAAATAGGTTTCAATGTGTAAATCGGTCTGAACGTTTTGACAGATAGAGGTTATGTTATTATAGTATGTTTAGAAATACGTGAATTGCAGCTGGATTTATAATACAGGGTGAGTTTTTTTATAAGTATCTCCACAAATACGCTTTTGCCCTGGAAAATAAAAACTTTTCGGTGCTGACTTTTTTTTTCATACGATGCTCATGTCGATTATTTCGATGTCTCCTCAAGATAAAAAAAAATCACCCTGTATATTTTCATACATATTTGTAAAAAGTGTATTCCTTCGCGAGTATTACAATTATAATGTTTTACGCTATAAATATATGAATTATTTATCATAATTACAATTCTTTTTCACTAAATATTTTTTAGCGACCGCTTTTACCGTTGAAAGTGCAGGTAACGCGCAGTCGATAATTTACATACTTCTGATAAGAATATAATTGATATGTATGTATAGGATTCTGCAAAACCGAAAAACTGATAAAAATTTGTGAATTATTTAAAATCGATTTTTTGTTAGTTGTGAATTTACAATTAGAGTCTTAATATCTATAATGCAAGAAATATGTAATTTAAAACATTTATGTATTTCAAATAATTCATAGGAAAGTCCGGTCGAGGAAAAAGAGATAGCAATATTTTATAAAATTATTTTTTTTTTTAATTTAAATGACGCAATTGTATGCAAAAGATAACAAAATTGTAAATATTTTCAGATATATGATGTACTATCGTCAAGTAAAAAGAAAAGGTCGGATACCTTTGATGGATTATTTAAATACGAAAACTGGCTTACAAATGTACGGTAAGATGCTAATGAAAGTAACTTCCGTTTCTTATTATTCTTTCACAACTTTATCCAATTATTTTTCTTGATAGTTGATTTTAATGAATTCCAGGGGATTTTGAAATTTTGTAAACGTTTTCAAGACTTTTATATAGAATAATTTAAAAGGATTTCAAGATATTTTAGGTGATTTTATGAAATTTCAAGAGCTTTTATGAGATTTACTGAAGATTTAAAGGATTTTAAGGAATTTCAAAAGATTTTAAATCATTTTAAAGATTTCAAGGAATTTAAAAAAATGCTATAGTTATTTGAGGGGCTGAGAGTAAAAGCGAACTAAAAAAATGATGGGAGAATAAATGGATTAAGAAGACTACGAGCAAAAACTGATTAAAAAAGAAATAAGATAATAGAATATAATAAGATATAGTAAAATATACGATATAATCTTCGATTTTTTCATTCCTTGTTAACTTTCTTTTATCCGTAGCCTTCTTAATCCATTTTTGCTCCCACCATTTTTTTAGTCTGCTGTTATATTCTCAGCCCCTCAAATTTATGACGGAAATAAAATAATGTAATATAATGCAAAAATAACTATAATGTTTTTAATTTGGGGTATAAAAATAGAATTACCACGCCATAAAATTTGAAAATAATCCATACAGAGAAATTTTAAATTCTATACATGTTATTTTAATTTCGCTTACAAAGTTCTACCTCTATTTGCGAAATCGATACCGTATTTGAGCTCAAGAGCCCCATGCTGCAAAGTAAAATCGACTTTACGTTCGTGATGTTAAACATTAATGTATGTATATGTATGCTAGGTGTGCCAATCGGTGGAATCGGGGGTGGCACGATTGGTCGTGGATTCAAAGGCGAATTTTGCCGATACGCGCTGCAGCCAGGAATGTATAAATATCATACAGTTCTCGCCAATCAATTTATCGTTACAATGAGAGATACTGATGGAAATGTCGTTTATAATCAGGTTTTATCCACACACAAGTAAGAGCCATTGTTTGGAACAATTACATCTATTCTACAGTAACGGGATTTTTTTCAAAACTTACCTACTCCACAACTTTATCTCAAATTAATTAAATCATGAACGTGCTTTTGAACACTACGCTTTAATGAATTTCCGATGCTTTGATGCTCTTTACCTCAGAAAGTAAAGTTGATCATTCGCTGTGGAATTTAAAGACTTCTTTACTTTTTTATTGTTTGCCGGAGTAAAAGTCTTTAATTGAAGGAACAAATTTTTTTCAATACTAGGAACACGAAACACTTGAAGCAATGGAAATGGGACTTCAATGGCGAAAGAGCTTCTTACACTGCTTTATATCCACGGTCTTGGACCGAATACGATATAGAAGAACCCGCTGTAAAATTAGTTTGCCGTCAGATTTCTCCTGTGATTCCTCATAATTACTACGACAGTTCTTTGCCTTGTGCTGTTTTTATCTGGAGCGCGGAAAATAAGTCCGGAAAAGATTTGTATATCAGCATTACGTTTACTTTTCAAAGTGGAAATGGAGACGTAAGAGATAGTCGAGGTAAATTCCCAGCAGTTTTCTATTTGGAGACTGCAAACAAATGTATCCTATATATCATGAGGGATATAGTCAAGATCATTTCAGGAGACAAATGGAGCGAGCGTTTTGAAATTGCGGATATTGATGACGATATTTCCGGCGTAATGATCCACCAGCAAATTCGAGGAACGCCATGTACATATGCGATAAGTTCAAGGTCGAAAAAGGATGTAAATGTTACGAGAAAAATTGCTTTTGATCCACTAGGCAATGGAGCGAGTATTTGGGATGATCTTGATGCTGAAGGGACTTTAAAAGAAGATTCGGTGTCAACGTCACCTAAGACAAGTTGTTAAAAGTTTACTTTTATATTTTAAACTTGATTTCACTATTCTAAAGAATGTCAGAAGCTTGATTAGCTCAATTCAATTTTGCAGAACATCCAATTGCCGCTGCTGTTTGTAGTCGTGTATTGGTAAAATCCGATGAAAAGGCTGAATTTGAATTTAGTTTGGTTTGGGATATGCCGAAAGTACATTTTCATTGTAAAATGCGGGAATATTTGAGGTTTGAGAGATACATTTAAAAAAAATATATTTAACCAATCTTCGTTTAATTATCGTAAAACTGGAGATGATTCGATAGAAATAATTAAATGAAATTATTTTGCGCAGGTACTATACCAAGTTCTTTTATGAACCTGAAAGATCGAGTTCTCCTGAAATTGCTCGCTATGCCTTATCGCATTACAAATTATGGGAAAGAGATATATTTCGATGGCAGCAGAGTGTTCTGGAAGATGTGGACTTGCCTGACTGGTACAAGTCAGCTTTATTTAATGAGCTATATTACGTTACGGATGGAGGGACTGTTTGGCTCAGAACAGACGAAACTGATGACTTTGAGCCAATGGATCCTCGGTAAATACGAACACTTATAATTATTACACGTACTCGACGCAGGCTTCACAGTGTTTCTCCTATCCCTCTGTTTTTCCCCTTTTATTAAGAATTCCTCTTTTTTTCCCCCTCTTTTCAAGAAAATTTCCTTTTTTCTCGATTTTCATTGAAATGCGGACTAAATCAGTAAAATCCCATAAAAAAATTCAATTTTTTTTGCTTAAAAATTTATTTTCCTTGTTGCAAATCTTTTTTTAAATTTAAAATTAAACTATTCCTTTGAAAATTCAACTGTTTTTAGCTATAAATTAATTTTCTTTGTTGAAAATAAATTGTTACATTCTGATCAGAGAATGTATTATTTTAGTTAAAAATCCATCTTTTTCAGGGTGTCCAGCGTGTGGGAAAAGCGTGAAAAGCGGGAATTGTACGAGAATTTTATTGGTGCGGGAAATGTTTTATTTCCCTTGACTATCTTCACTGGATACCCTGTTTTTGCTTGAAAATTTATTTCATTTTACTTTTTTTTTTTTAAACTTTAAAATTGAATTTGCTACGTATTAATTTTGAAATTAATATTGAAAAACCTGGAATAATTTTTTCAAAAGAATTTTTTTTTCTTATTTTTCTTACATTATTTCCCTATTTTCGTGAAAAAATCACCCTATTTCCCCTGTTTTGAGAGCATTTTGTGATATGAAGCGTGGATGTACCGACGGTTTAACAATCCAGTTCTAAAAAATCTACTCTATATTTATTCAATGTAGGATCGAATATGGTCGCTTTGCCTATTTAGAGGGTCAGGAGTACAGAATGTACAATACTTACGATGTGCATTTTTATGCTGCATTTGCCTTAGTACAACTCTGGCCTAATCTACAAGCTTGTATACAATATGAATGTCGAGATAATGTACATATGGAAGATTCTACGATATGGACTACCTTATATGATGGAGTGAGGCAGTCTAGAAAAATCAAAGATTCGGTTCCTCACGACATGGGAGATCCTGGTAAGAATTTACTCTCGTATAGGTTTAAAAACGTCGGTTTCTTTTCAGGGTAGATTTAATTATTTAAAATATAGAATTATAACAACGAAGAATTTATAGTCTTGTAAATAGCAAGAATAATGTTGGTGTAATTGTTTAAAGAGGTAGTCGAACTCATTTCAATTTCGAGCCAATGAAATAAAATTAATAATATTCTCATACTTTCACAATAATAATAATATTTTTATATTTATAATAATTTATGGAAAATTTATTTTCCCCTCGAAGAGCGCTATGAAAGTTTTTGTGTAAATAGAAATTCTTCAATTTTAAAACTCAGTGGGAATGTTTTATGAATGTGAGTGGCCGCCCTGAATGAGTAATTTCATTATGCTAATGTATTATATTTTCTGTTTATAACAGAGGAGGAACCATTTAAATTAATTAACGCGTATAATATTCACGACGTGTCGAAATGGAGAGATTTGAATCCGAAATTCGTTCTCAGTTGTTATAGAGATTACGCCTTGCATAAGAATATTCAGCAACTCATGGATTTCTGGCCAACGATCAAGAAGGTGAAAAATTATCTAAAAAATATGACATAAATTATAAAAAATTGAATGTGGGTAAGTAATACGATTTTATCGATTTTATTATTCGTTTGGCAGGTTCTTAATCACTGTTTTTTGTTCGACTCGGATAACGATGGCTTAATTGAAAATGGAGGATTTCCCGATCAAACTTACGACACTTGGGTAATGAAAGGTTCAAGGTATAGAAATAATAGAATGAATGTCATGCTTTGAGTTTGGTAATTATACTTATAGATATAATTTTGGGCTCCTATGAAATTAAACGCACCCGATTCTTTATCTAGTGCTTATTGCGGAAGTTTATGGCTCGCTTCGCTTTATTGCGCTTCGAAAATTGCGGTGCTTTTGGGGGACGATGATGATGCGAAAAGGTATAAGGAAATATTAGAGAAGGGAAAAGCGGCTTTTCAGGAGAAACTATGGAATGGCAAGTCTCAAACTTTTTCGAGATATCTTTCTCTTTCCACTTCTTCTTACTTATTGCACTTTATTGTACTTTGTTCTACTTTTTCAGTAAATAGTAGGAAACATTGTAGAAAACTTTTTGATTAAGTACTTTGTATTAACGTAATTATATTTTAAGATAAAATGTTGGAATGTTTACTAATTTTTTTCTCTATTTTCATACATATGATTCTGAATATGTCTATTTAGGACAATACTATAATTTCGATAGTAGTAAATCGGAACATCGTAATTGCATTATGAGTGACCAGCTTTGTGGACATTGGTTTCTACGAGCATCTGGTTTTGGGCACGAGGTGGGTTTATTCTTATACATATTTATATAAATATCTATATAATACTGCCATGCAAATGATAAAAGACGTATCTGCATTTGGGATAAATCATCTACCACTTTTTCGTATCTAAAATAAAATTCATAAAAGCTCTTCTTTCTAGTTAGGTTCATAAAGAAAAAAGATCTTCCATGAATTTTATTTCAGATATGAAAAAGTGACCGGTGACTTTTCCGAACTACAGATACGTCCTTTACCATTTGCATGGCAGAATAAAGTACGTTGGCTTTAAAAAGTATTCTATCCGTTTATTCAAATTGAAGTTGTGTCTCCATATGTTTTTGAATTCTTTCGTTTTATTAATAATGTTTTGCATTACTAATGGATAACATTTGAAATCAAGAAAAAGGTTACGTTGGTGATTTCAGTTAAACATTTATGCTAACTATGTTATTTTTGCCATATTCTATAGCTTTTATAATTTATTTTTACAGAGTTTAGAAGATTTCGAAGGATTATAAAGGATTTCCTGGAATTTTAAGAGATTTTAAATAATTATATTGTAAATTTATCTTTGAATGGAGTCTAATTTAAATTTATTTGATTGCAGATTTTTCCTGAAGATAGAGTAAAGTCGTCGTTGGAAATGATTTATAAGAATAACGTAATGAAGTACAAAAATGGACAACAAGGGGCGGTAAACGGATATATGCCCTCGAGTGGAATAGATTCGGTGACACCGCAAAGTGAAGAAATGTGGATAGGCGTGACGTATGGCCTTGCCGCCTTGATGATACACGAAGTTAGTTTCAATTTATTGAAACTTTAATAGCTAAGATTCAAATCTCCACAGTCGAGTTCATACATAAATAATCTTTTGTAGGGAATGATCAAGGAGGGGTTTCAGACAGCGGAAGGAGCTTATCGAACTGTTTACGAGAAGATCGGTATGGGATTTGAAACACCGGAAGCACTTTACGAGAACAAGTTATATCGAGCAATAGGTTACATGAGACCTTTAGCCATTTGGGCTATTCAACTTGCCTGGGATTCAAGGAAAGGAAAGTGATAATTTGATGCCTTTGTCTAAATTTAATGATAGTTGGATGACAGGTAACGTGCTGAATTGCGTAGAAGTTCTAAAATTTATATGTCTACACTTTCCACTGCGTCTAGCAAAGAATTTAGTCGTTTTTGTGAATTGTGATGCACAAGTACTTGAGTGTTCATTTTCTATGGAGGGTTTACAAAGATATTGTACAAGATATTTTCAACTGTGATTTTATTCAACAAGTACAAAGGACAGGATACACTAATGTATCAGGGTTGTTACAAGATCTTGAAGATCTGGAAAAGTTATTGAACTTAAAAAAAACTTCTGCAAAACCTGGAAGCGTCGTGGAATTTAAAATGCTATCTAAAAGTTTTATTTTAATTTTATTAAAAAGTTCAAAGTTTTTTTAGATTACTATTTTTTTTTTATAATTCTAAATTTATATAAATAGTTTTGACTATAATTATTGTTTTTGAAGTGTTCGATTTTTTCAAAATTCGACCTGGAAAACCTTGAAAAGTCAATGGATTTTTAAAATCAAATTTCTGAAGCAACTCTGTGTATTAACCATCGTCGTTTTTGTATTTTTCCGAAGTGTTTCGACTGAGCGACCTTGATTTATTGGGGTGGTAGACGAAATCCTACGGCATAACTTTGTCTCATTGTTCTCATAAAAACATAATAGTTGAAAGAAATTACTGTATCCTGTTACACATCACGTTATTTTAATCGCTAGAAAAGTGACTTGAGTTATCTCAGTCACAAATCCACAATCAAAATGTGCAATTTTCTCTTTTCTAAAAATAATGGCATTATAGTGCTGTTATTGTTTCTTGCAGCTTAATAATTTTATGTAATATCGTTGCCATTGTGAGTTGAAAAATTCGTTACAAAAATGTTTCTCTTTGTGTAGTAAATATTGCTGTACTATGACAATTTTTTTAAAGCGACAAAACTTTACTGAGAATTGATAAATATTTTAAGTCTTCAAACATTCCAACTTTGTATTGCAATTTTATTGTATTGCAATTTTTATGGATAGAATTGTTATTTTTATTAGTAGTCAATTGTAATATTGTATACGAATATAACTAGTCTGGAAGTAGATGTTATGGTCTAGAAGAAATCATCTTTTTTATTAAACCTTTACTTTATTATTTGTAGGTAACGCGTTACTTAAAAAGTTACTATTGTATTGTATTTTTCTCACATGTACATCCTTTTGGATTTTTACATATATGATATGCCCTTCTATACAGACGTCTTATTTTACTTAAAAAGTTACTATTTTTTATTACTTCATCTGAAAGAAAGTATTCGTTTTACGTTAAACTATTTATAAAGATTGGGTAATATAATTTAAATTGGAATTTAGTGGGTATTCATTTGCAAATAAACTGTTCAACACGGAAATCATTTGGAAGAAAATGGAATTTTTTTGAATAATTACAGTGCTTTTAAATCTATTTGACGCGGACCCTCTAATTGTTTTCCGTTCGAAACTTTTTATTTTGGCTTGAAGCGATGCGAATTGAGGGCAATTTTCATCGGCTGCAATTTTACGCCACAATTGAGAGAATGGAGTCTAATATTCTTGACTTATTCATGCGTTCTTCCCTAATGCTTCAAATTGTATTTAATGTGAGGAGACATTTTAGCAATAGGAAGTAAATTTTCGGCATGCATTCGAGGATGTCTATTCGTTTGATTATTGCCAAACAATCGAAGTCATTTCGCATGCCTAGAATTTTGCCATTACTAGTCAAAAATATGGGGAACATGTGAAATCAGTGGAAATTTTATGGGCGATATTATCGCTGTTTCTGCTTCTGTACACGCAATTGATCGCACTCAATCTGTTCGACAATTTTACAATACAAACTCGCGGGTAATCTATTGTCATTTTCCTCCAATCACTTGCGGGTTGCGCAAATCACAGATGGATTGTAAATATTTCCAACGAATGACGATTTCCAAAAGAGCAATTTCAACGAGTGACGTGACCAACTCGTTAAAGTGTTTTACTGCGTAATTGTTATTTACACAATAATTTATTTCTTTATGAGGAATTCCAGTTCAAAATCGCGTATTTAATTCATCTCGCTGATGGTATTTTTTTTTTTTTATTATTTTAGAAAATTTTGATAGCATGGAAAGTAAAGTTTCATGCCATACTTTACATTATATGTATTACCATGAAATTATCTATGGTGGCCACATGTCAGGGAAGTCAGGGAAATTTTAAGTAATTTAAAAACTTTAAAGCGATTTCAAGGGTTTTTACGATATTTCATTGGATTTTCAGAAAGTTTAAGGATTTTAAGTAATATTAAAGGATTTAATGATATTTTGTGTAATTTCAAGTAATTTAAAAACTTTAAAGCTATTTTAAGGGTTTTTACGAAATTTCATTGGATTTTACCAAATGTATTGGGGATTTTCAGAAATTTTAAGAGATTTCATGGAATTTTGAGTAATTTTAAAAGATATAACGGTATTTTAAGGAATTTTAAAGAATTTAGCGATATATTGTCGAATTTTAAATGATTTAAAAAATTTTTAAGGGATTTCAAGGTCTTTCACGAAATTTCATTGCATTTTTAGGTATTTTAAGGGGTTTAATGAGATTTCTTGGGATTTTGAATAAATTGCAAGGACTTTAAAAGAATTTAACGAAATTTATTACTAGCAACTATGAATGAACTCAATAAAGATTATTATTATTATTATAAGTAAAATATAAATAAATAATTGATATTTATTAATTAGGAAAATGTCAGGGAAATTGAAAAATTGAATCTTGTGGCCACTCTGTTATTGCAAAATGGCTTGACATAATAATGTACTTCTAATAGCTAAATCTACAATTTAAAAAAATTCTACACTGAGATAGGATTGATAGAATTTATCTTGTACATTTTTTAACGATTGCAAAAATTAAAATAGCTCTTGCATTTTACATACGATGGTAGATAATGTTTGTTTTGTCGGGGCTATATTTCACTCATTCATGTATGTAGTATCGTACGTTGCATTATTCAAAGCGAACAGTATTATCATTACATATTTCATTCCGTCGGTATAATACACAGAAAACAATGCAAAAATTAAGAAAAAAGTATCGACATTTGGACTCGATGTTTTTTTCCTTTAATTTGAATTATACGAAAACTCTATCATGTACTAAATCAATGTAAAAAATGCGTCTCGGACAGAAACAGCTCGGAAGTTAGAGTACAGCTTTTGCATTTCTGAAATGCTATTATTCTAAATAGGAATTTTTTCTGATTACATGCGGAATGCAGCAGTAATTTTAGAAATGCTGGTGTGAATTTGAATTATTTCCGAATGAACGGATTAATTAAATTTAAAACTATTATCCTATCAATTTTAATGTAGTAAAAATCTTGACTTAATCCTCAGAACATGTTTTCCTTCAGCTCAATAATTACGAAGTGATGCTCTGTGAAAACTTTTTCAATATCCAATTCACTATTACTCATATTAGGTATTTAGATAGAAGCTTTACTTCACTTTTGGTCAGGAAATAAATGGCCCTTTGCAGTTTTAAGCCGGATTACTGTTATAAACACGTTAATTTAAACCGCTTTAGACCTTCTAAAAGTTCGCTGGTCTATTTACTTCCGTTTGATGTCCTGATACCTGTTCAGTTTCAGTAAAGGGATTCCGGAAATGTTTTTCAGAGCTGAAAACGTTATTTCTATCGTCTTTACAGTCGGCGCACGATTTCCAATAACCGGAAGCTTAGTACGGTTCGTTCACTGTTAGAGGCAGACGGTTTAGGGGGTGTTAAGTCTGTCGGTCCGAATCGAGCGGACACCCGGAGTAAAATTAATGTCCAGAGGACCAATACGTTAAACGCGTTTTTCCATCCGAGTCGAAAATTATCGGACGGTCGGACTTTCCAGTCGATAAATAAATAGTTAGAAAAATTCTCTGGGTGCCGTGTGCGATTCTAAGTGACTCCATCCCCGAAGTGAACAGGCAACCGGCTGGAACGGCTTTCGCCTCGGGAACGAGCCAGAAAATAAAGTATCGATCGACCAATCGGTTTTAGATACAACGTGGCCACCTTGAAAGAGGTGGAAAATGCTGGAACGAATCAAACTAACAACGAATGCATCGCGAAACGACTCAAGATCACGTGTGAATAGTTTCTTTTTATGTGAGAGTCAGAGTCATCTTGGATTTTACGAGAGACCGTCGATGAAAGACACGAAAGAAAAATTAGATGGTTTGATCGCGAAGCTTCGGGTATTATATGCCGCGATGCGTTTATTGGAAAAAGATCGTGAGAGGATGCTTTTATATGAGAGAAATTTTATTGAGTTTCCCAACAATTTACTGATACGCGTGACGTAATTAAATTGTTTTAAAAATTTATAGGGGCAATTGTAGGAGAAAAAGGGCATGTGGAAAAGGCTAGTTAAATTTTCTTAATTTAAAGGGAACGACCATGATGCTCTTTTACTGGGAAAGAACGTTTTTGTATATATGGGGCATTCCATGCCAAATCGACCACTTTAGACCCCGACCCCTTTCGATTTGGCTGACACTTTTTTTATCTTTTTCTACCCTATCGAAAACATTTTTCAGAATTAAAAAAATTTTTTTTACCTGACCCAAAAAAAGTTATTGGTTTTTCAAAAAAATGGCTTTTTTCTTTTTCAAATGTCCGTAACTTTTTTAAAAACTGACTTATCGGGACGTTTTTTTCTTCAAAATTTTTGTTTTTAAATGCACTCTTCAGAACAAAATTTATAAAAATTATACAGATCAATCTTCAACGTTTTTTTTTTGAAATTTTCGAAAAAAAACGGAAATTTCCAGATGATATGAGACTGAAGTTTGCAACGCTTACGATAAACGAAAATGAAAAATTTTTCTTTTTTCTAGAACTTACGAGATCCAAAATTTTCTAGTGCAAAGTAGTTGTATACAACCCAAAAAATGACCCACCAAAATTTCAACCCCCCCGTGAATTTGGAACTCACCCTACTTCATCTCTTAAAATTAAAAAATTCGCCAAAATTACCCTAATTCGTCGGGTCAAAATTTTATTGCTGATAATAGGTCTTCTCAAAGCTAAAAATCATTGAAAGTGGTCGGGATCAAAAGTGGTCGATTTGGCATGGAATGCCCCATATGTATTTAAAAGCTTTTACTAGGTCGGGCCCATGGTCATGGGTTATAAGTTGTGGGCCAAAAGTTACAGTTATGGGTCAAAAGTCATAGATATGTAATATGTCGTAAGTCAGAACACAAGTTGTGGGTCATGAATCATAAGTTATAAATCATAATTTGTGGATTATAAGTCATGGGCCATGACTTATAAACTATATCTCGTAGATGAGTCGATTTAATTAATTAATTAATTAATCTTTGAATTCCTCAAAATTTCTTGACATCGCTTAAAATTTCGCTACAATTTTCGAAACCGCTCAAATTACTAATGAACAGTCACATTGATAAAAAAAAATTGCATTAGACATACTATTTCTTTTACAACTTGATTATATGTCAAATCTATTGTAGTCGCTAATAACCACTGTAGTTGATGCGACTTTAAGCCTTCATTTAATAAAAAAGAAAAAAAAATTACAAGACAAAGACACGTGCGATAAGCAAGCTGAATGTAGGAGCTTCAATGTAGAATTGATGTTCAATGACAGAAATTATTATTTTTTATTATTAATTGAATTATTAAAGATTATTATTACGGATAATTAATTATCTTTAATGCGGCTAAGGATTAAGATGGGCAAGGATAGGTAGCGTAGATACATTTTACAAAGCTGGTTTTTAAAAATACTCAGTTCACTGAGCTCCTATAACTTTTTCAGTGAATTTAGTCTTTCTCTCCGCTGACCTCGTTTTGTAAAGGGCGTAGATGCCATTTCCCATGCTACCATTTTAGGTCAATATCATAATATTGAATTGCGAAATGCCTGGCTTTATTTCCACTATTTTTTTATTAAACGTTGAACATTGAAAGTGCAGTAGAATTTTTCACCGATTGAGAGTTGAAATACCGAAAACTATATACCTATATACCAGTATATGTCGAAAACATATTGACTTCAAAACCATTGAAGATCTGTAACAAAAGAACTCTCTAACCTACAACACATGTTTCAAAATGCGGAGTTGTGAAATTTAAAAAGTATGCATCGAAAAAATCGATCTCTCTTGAATAGATGCTAGCAAAGAGAGGTAACGTTTTCAATTAACAATGTGCTTTACAGATTTTTTTTATTCTCAGTTCTAAAAAGAAAAAAATTGCCACTATAGGAACAACATTGTTTTTATAAAACTATCTGGGTTAAAAAGTCAAGTTAAAATCACATAAAACTGAAATTATTGTACTTGTTTCTTCGGATTTTAGAATGTTCTATTGATGAACATCAAACTGAATTTTTCTTTTTCTAATGAAGTTCAGTTGGGTGACAGGATAAAAATATTTTTTAACATCATTTTTTAATATACTAATTGTATATAAATTGAAAATATCAACTATCGATCATACAGACATCGATAGTTGTTTTTGTATCCATATGTGTGAGCATAAATAAGATTAATATCAAATTATGAATCCATATTTTCATTTGACTGCAATTTAACTGCCTAAATCAATTTTCTTTCATGCAGAGAATTTATTGAGCAAATAAGTGAAATCAAACTTCACCGTGTACTGATAATTTTTCTTGAAGAATCTGTAAGAAAATTTCTATTTTCTCAATCGATTCAAACTTCCTAGTTCTTGTCCGATTTTCATTTCGTCGGAGGAAATCGGAAACCACCGACTTGGGTCTTCTTCCATTGCCTTGGCGGAAATCATAATACGCTCCATTAAACCTATTGATCTCTGGAGGATTTTCTTAAAGGGGTGATTCTTCTACCGTTTGCCATTCTATGATTGATTTGCCATTTTTATCCGCGAAACTCAATCGCTCTTTACTTTTCTGTTTTTTGTCTCTTTCCGCTTTGACGTTGACGTTAATTTTGTATCTTTCGTGATCTTATAAACTCGGTCAGCTTGATGAAAAAATTGCATCATCAGGGTGGCCACATGTCAGGGAAGTCAGGAAAATGTCAGGGAAATGCGAATAGCTGTCAGGGAAAATAGAAATTGACATTTATGCTTCAGAAGGGCTCTGATGAAACTTTCAGTAAATATAATTCTAAAATTTTTTTTAATGGAAAATATGCAGTTTGTGTGTATTACGAGATAGGATACATTGAAAGCTTATATCCATTAGCGTATTGTGTCAGGTAGCTTAATTGAGAGCATCATTTATTAATGCAAAGATAATCTTTCACCACTGAGCCTGATTCCGCGCTGATTTGAGAGCTTATATCTGTCCAGGAGAGAAAAGCACCCTTTCGGCACTCAGTAAAAATTTATGTCATGCTTTATGCGTGACTCTTTGATATTATCATTAATTAATTAAAAACTGCTTCCTGTCATGCGACGAAGGCTTTATTGGCCTAGAAATGTCACTTGTGAGATTATTTCTGTTCAGAAATCCCCAAATAGACATTGCTTTTAGAGTATAGTTATCAAATAGAAGAATTAAAAAAGCAGAAAAGAAATATGTTAAATTTAATAAATGCAAATTCGTAAAGGGAATATAAGATAATAATGAAATGGTAATGAAAATATTTGAGATTATTTTGTGTCCTTCGCTATTCCTATTTAATGAGAAGCTTTGAATAATTGATTCGTTAACCAAAATTCGCGTGGATATATGTATATATGTGCATGCTGGAGAGGTCATATCTATAAAAGTCGTTTAATTAAAACTCATATTTTGTACCTATCAGGAATAACTGGGTCTGCGACATCTCACCAATTAACTATATTGCATTTAATTAATATGATTAAAAATAAAAAACATTTCGCTCTCTTCTGGGCATTAATACTTTCTTCTCTACTCATTATTTGCATATTTTGATTGTCAAATTACTGCGCGCAATATATGACGTTAAATTTAAATTGTCAAATGGAAAAATTGCCTAGTCAGAAAACTCTGCATAAAAGAAGTGTCTATTTTCTCCATTACAAAATGGAATCTAGCACATTATTGATTTTATCGGAACAATTTTGTAAATGCACGATTAACCACTTCGCATAGTTCTATATTCCTCTAGCGAAATTCTGTTTGGTTGTACCTACATTGATTATGTGCAATGTGCATAGGTCGTATACGCGTTCGTATTAGAGTTGGAAGCTTGAAGCGTAATGCAACTCACTACAGTTGGTATACAACATTTTGGTGTTGGTTGCATTACACGTTTTATGCATGTAGACAATAACATTACAATGCATATCATGAATGAATGAGAATACATTTGTACCTGTATGAAAATGTAATCATTGCATCTTTTTCAAGCTATGAACGAAAATCATCAAATTCGAAACAATTAAAGGTTTAAACAAATGTGCTTAATTACATACGCATACCATTGAATAATATGCAAGATGTTATGTATGCATCTTGGCCCTTTTCATCTTTTGAAACAGGTGTTAGTGCAAGTTCATCAGGGCTGATTGAGGCTTCAGACTTTCAGTTCGTCCAGGGAATTAAACAGACTCGCTCGCTACGTGACTCGCATGTTTAAATTGAGGAACATATGTCTTTCTGGTATAGGATAACTTATTATATCTTCTTCCTTGGTTTAGTAGGTAAATCCCAATGGAGAGAGTAATGACTCTGGAGATATCTTACATTAAAGTACTAAGACGAGGTGCCTGCTGAAAATCGCGAGAAATTTGCAAGGCACGCAATTGGGTCCTGTCTTTTTCTCGAAAAACAATTTTTTAATCCGCCCTCATTTATGAATTGCATCATACTTAGTTAAATGTTTTGAAAGATGTTTTAAAAGATGTTTTAAAAAACGATTGAACAGATAGAGAATATGAAAATGAACATTGAAAACTGGTGCAGAGACATTCGTAGTAAAAACTTTACTTTTCGCGTGTGTACCATTTCATAAATTTCTTATTCATTTCATTGTTGAAGGTAGGAGAAATTTTCGAAACTGGTGGTTCTGTGAGCTATCGTATCTTAGCGATGAAGTCGCCAGAAGTTGGTCGATTCAAACCATGTGTGACTTGATTGCGCGAATAATTCGAGTCTGCTGTCTGCATAATATAAGTCGACCTTTACTTTGACGATCGTCATGCCATTCCTTGATTAAAACTCTTATTATTAATTAAGCTCCAGTTCCGCTTTATAAGATACGAGACCGGGCGCGCGTGTTTACTTTGTTTTTAAATGTTATATTTTATGAATTTCATATTTCTTTAATATTTACATATTTATTTAAAGTATGATACTTTATAAAATATAGACATAGACTTTTATAGATAGATTTATAATTTATAATATAGATATTTATTTATTTCTTTTTCTTTCTGATTCTGATAGAACTTTTCGTTCTTTTTCAAAAACTATCATAAAATTTATATCAGAAAATCAGAAAGTTTAGTTTAAAAAATATCACATTCTAAAGAAATATTTTGACCATTTTTTAATAACGATATCCGTTTATCAGTTTTCAAAATTCAAATACTCATAACTTTATCAAAAAAAGAAAAAAAAAAAAACCGGGTAAATATTCCAAATATTTCTTCAGCTTTTGTAAATGTGATTTAATTATGAATTTTGTGTTTGTTAATCCATTTATCTGACTGTTCCACGTGTTCCCTCGAGCTCAATCGTGCAAAAGGCAGTAGAATAACGTTTGGAACCGTAAAATCTTTTTTATCAGTGCAGGTCAGTCGACATGTGTCAGAAAGTAGGTCGAATCCCAGAAGGCACCTAATCTATAGACTCTAGAGGGGTTTCCATTTGTTCAGAATATGAATGGACGGGAATATGATAGGGGTTGATCGATGATGACAGAGCGATTGACGGCAGTTTGAAAACCAGCCTATAGTACCATTTACCAATACCCGCTTTGTACTTTTTGCTAAAAAATCTCTTGTACGCGATAAGTTTGAATAGTTATATTGACATTTTGATGTATGCATGAATTTATTTGACAGCACAATTACATTAAAAAATTCCGATCTCTATATCAATCTCTATATGGCATGTAGAAAAAAGCTGTGTTTATTTTTAATCTACTAGCAAACCAACACGCGTGCTACGCGCATGATTATTTATTTTACTTCTTACAACTTCAAGTCATTCAAAAACCAATGAAATTTCGCTGATTCAAATTTAGGTAGCAGATTCGAAACAACAATGTATGCAAGATTTTAGGGACATTTCGTTACATCACTTTTTAAAGATAGGATAGTTGCCTGATATCCACAAATATTTTAAGATCAAAATTAACAAAATTAAATGGGCTTTTTTTAAATGCCATGACGCAGCTCATAGATTGCTTAATTCTTAGTTTTTAGTGATTTTTTAATTTTTTTAGTGATTTTATTTAATGGCCTATTTCTTACTGATTTGAATTTAAAGGGCTCTTGCAATGCGTATAAAATTAACTTAATCTATCTATTACTTTCAATTGAAGGGGAGAACCCATGGTGTTTATAAAGAGGCTCTTTCTCTGCATTGGTTCATGATGCCATTCCAGTTCAAAATTTCGAATCATCTGTAAAAATTGGTTATTATTGTCCGAAATTCAGATAATTTTATTTTTACTTTATAGAAAATCAGATTTGATACCTTCATTAAAAGAGTTGTCATTTCTAATTCAGCGAATCGTCTACCAATGCAAGTTCGGGGTCCAAAACCAAAAGGCAGATAGGCATAAGGATGCGCTTTGGACGATGAAAGAGGTCCTTTGTTACTCCTTATCCACCTTTCAGGAATAAATTCTTCTGGTTGTGGAAACTGTGTTGGATCTCGACTAATGTTCGAGTGTGTTGCTAATACGTTTATCTAAATAAAAAGTATCGTAAGATAAAAATAGATGCTAATAATTATTTTCTTTAATGTATAATGTTTTTTCTTACCCCTTTTGGTATTCTGTAGCCGCCAATTACAACATCTCTCGCCATTGTTCTCATATTTCCAATTGAAATGGGCGCAAGCCTCAAAGCTTCTTTGATGCAAGCTCTGACATATGGTATTTTATTCAAGGCTTCAAAGGTAACTGGAGAATTTTTACTAGTCAAAATTGGATCTACTTCAGCACGTAATTTCTCTTGCACTTCAGGATGTTTTGAAACGTAATAAAGTGTCATGCCCGCTGAGTTTCCAGTCTTAAAATATTAAGATAAGAATTTGCTATTGGATTGAAAGAAATATTTATGTATCACTGAAATACTTCAGTTAATTTGGTAGTTTTTACTAACAGTATCAACTCCAGCCACAAGCATGTCCATTGCCATAATTTGTGCTACTTGTTTGTCGATTTTGAGGAGCCTTTGTAGCATACTTTCCTCCTGAGAATTCGATTCATTGTTCATTCTTTCCTGCGCTCTGTTAATGTATTTCGCCCCCGTTCTAGAAAAATGAGACGGCATCAGTAAATATAGAATCAAAAATAGGAATAGGATGATGATAGATAACAAACCCATAGAGGAGATCTAAAACTTGAAAAAATCTTTTAAGTTTCTTTGTATTGTAGTATTTCCATGGAGAGGGAAGAATTTCCAATTCATACATGAGATCAAACATTTCATGCACTGCAGAGATCATCTGTTGCGGTTCTGACTGCGGATCTAAATTACTTTTCAAACTTCCCATTCGGTGGTCCAACGCAATCGCGCATATCGCTGTAAATTTAGAGTAACCAGAAGTATAGGCAATTTGCAGTGGTTGTTTTGAAAATTGCCAATATTTCATAACTTTTAAAGTATATTATTTATATTACAGTAGAACCACCTAAATTCGGACGCCGGCCCGAATTTCGGACACATATTTTTCACTTAGACTAGCAAACCAGCACGCGCGTTACGCGCACGATTAATTATTTTACTTCTTACAACTTCAAGTCATTCAAAAGCCAATCAGGTTTGCAACAACAATGTATGCGAGATTTTCGAGACATTTCGTTGCACCACTTTTTTAAGATAGGATTTTAATTGTTTTTTTTTTTTTTAATAAAAATTTGCTTTTACACGATGTCTGGCAATTTTTTTAAATTTTTATTGCCTTCATACTATTTCATTACGTAGAAGCAAAGAAAATTGGGTGTCCGAATTTTGGGAAGTGTCCCAAGTTAGGTGGTTTTGTGGCACATACATTCTAGAGACCATTTGTTCATTTCATTATTAAAAGTCAGAGGAAGTTCGAGAGTTTCGGGATCTCTAATTTCTCGTATCCTTTCAATAAATTCAGCGGTGACTTCATCAATTTGGGATACATGTGGCTTGATTGTGCGAGGTTGCATCATATGCTGATTAACTTTAGTGCGAAATTCATACCACTCTTCACCCTGTCTATAAAAATGCATTGGAGAAAATAAATATCTGTCTATATATTTTCAATTTCATTATGCAAATTAGTTACATACAAATGCAAAGTAAAATTTATTATTTATTGCAAATTAAACTCAATTTATTGAAAATGAATTAATAATGTTTTAACTGATGTTTGATTGACCTTTGAAGGTAGATTGATTGTGAGATATTTTTCACAATTCCGTAATTCTAAATATTTTTAATTTTTAAACAATTTTTAATTATATTTATTATTAAAAATATTTACATATTTAATAAAGTACGAACCCCATTAGACCCGACGTTTTAAACAAATGTTTTTTCTCTTTTCTGTAACGATGTAAAGCTTCCATGGCTATCCTGAGGGGATGAGGTCCTTCTAAACGATACATTTGTTGACAAAGTTCTGGCTTAAATAAAAAAATCATCGGCGCACGAAAAAGAAGTCCTTCAAGTTTGACGACATCGCCGTATCTCTCGCGAAGCTGGTGTAGTTGTGTGGTAAACGGAACATTATAAAATTCACCTAAATTGTACATATTAAAAAAAATATGAGCAAATTTAAATAACCCGGGTTTTTTCTACAATTTTTACTTTCTCAAAAAAAAAAAAAAATTACAGTGCGCCGCCGTCCGCGTTCACGTTTTTGAAGACTGTGCACTATGATTTTTTTGAAAAAGTAAAAATTGTAGAAAAACACCCGGGTTATCTAAATTTGCTTATATAGTAAGTAACACGTGTCCTTAAGTATAAAATGTAAAAAGTAATTATCTCTTAGTTTTAAAAACGATTAATCATATCATTAAATAAACGTCATGTATACCAATATATGGAAAATATCTAAAGATGTTTCCAATCAGAGGCAATGGTTTTGGTCCTGGAATATCTGCGTAAGAACGGACCAGTTGTGTTTTGTCATGTTGTTCTTTGTCATTGATTGGCATTGCGACAGTGTGGGTTAAACGATTTTTGGATGCTGTAGTTGACCATTTTTTAATTTCTCTCGCCAAAACTCGATGACGCATAATTTTCTGATATCTGAGCATCTCTAAGTAGCTATATATATATATATGTATTTACCCCTAGTTCAAACTTAACGAGTAATATTGGTTTTGTTGACTCGACAACAAAAAATCTTTAGGAGCGTAATTAATGCTTTAAAAAATGTATTTGACTATCACTTTTCAATCGCACACCGTGCAGCAGTTAGAGAAAACTTTCAAGAAGCACTAAACTGCAACAACTATTTTCTAATTGATATTTCAATTCACTATGTACAAACGACTGTCACTTAGAAAATAACTCATTTTACTGTTGCTTATACACATTTCCTGCAGCGATCCCTATCTGTAGTGGCTGTGTAGTGCACATACACCGAGTGTATCACCATAATGGTCAGCAATGACAAGGTTAATGGTTTATGTAAGGCGATTTTTTTGCAATGATGATGCGTAATTGATATAAAGTATAAACACATCAGCCTTAGAGCATGCCATTTCCTGAATGCATTTCCTGAATGCCTTTAAGTAGAATAAAAGTATCATAGAATAAGGTTTAAAGTAACAGTGGGACTCAAAATTTTTAATGAAATATTAATTTGAATAATACTCTGGGGCTTAAAAATGAACATTCATAGATTAGTCAGTAAGATCAATATAGTGTCAATAGATAACGCGACCTAGAAAAAACGGTACAGAGAAAGAGAGAGAGAGAGATAGAGAGAGAGAGAGCAATTGTAATATCAATTTAATGAGTGTTGCACATACGAGGTTTGCATATCGTACTTATTCATAATAGATTCATACTGCCCTCGAGACTAAGAAAGGCATAAGAAGCCGTTTTTTGGTAGATAGTGCCTTTTTCATCCGTATCCTATCTTAAAAAAGTGGTGTAATGAAATGTCTCGAAAATCTCGCACACATTGTTGTTGCAAACCTGATTGGCTTTTGAATGACTTGAAGTTGGAAGAAGA
>JAUESH010000024.1:17566961-17582353 GCA_032275165.1 Synergus magnus
TATAATATTGCTAGTTAATTATAATAGCAGTGCATGGAGTCGACCAATGTTTGCAAAAAAAGTTTAATCCATTAAGTTCCATTTTAATGATAACGTTAAAATAAATGCCGCCTTTTTCTCCTTTCGTTTACTCTATTCGTTTCCATGGCTTGAGGGCAACTCCGGAAGGAACAGCTTCTCTACTTTTAATAATAGCAACTATGCTTCCTGTGAACTTGGTCGCTAACGCGTTGAGCGCAGTTGCCACGAGTATAATTAATTAGTTCTCTGTAGCATATAGCGAAAGGCACTTTTCAGTAAGAGATCAGATAAAAGAGTATAATCAAATTTCCGTTGGAGCCAGTGACACAATTTATGACACTTACGAAGAATTTATCTAATCTGAGGAAAGCTGAATAAGCAAAATTATTTTAAAAACTATTTCTGCTATATGTATAATTTTACTACGTTGCTTGAATTTATTAAAATTTTTTTACGCATATTCAGAAAGGCACTTTTTTCTAAATTAAAAAACTTCATTATGTAAGTATTATGCTAAAATTACGATTTTCAGACTGAGAGTAAAATAAATTATTGCAGACAAATGAATGACCCATTATTTTTAACTATGTATCATCCGGTTAATTCAAAATAAAGATAAAATCATTTTTTTGTCATTGCCCTCGTGAGGATTTGCAGAGTTTTCTTGGGTTTAGGTAGGGAAAAATTAAGGTGACCCCGAGTTGGTATCATTATTATTTGATTGAGGTGCTATGATGATTAAAAGTTCTGATATCTCAAAGAGATTTGGATTATTCCAAAGAGCTTCTCTGAGCACGCTTTTTCAATCAAATATATTTTTCCTTGTTTAAGGCTAGAAGACAGAATAGATTCCACTACAGGTTAATAATGCTTCAATATTTGACCATTGAAGGAACATAGGTACTATTAAAATAAAAAGAAATAAACGTGATTGTTACTTACTACACTGTCGAAAGAATGTCTGACATAATTCTTCTTGTTATTTTGCCTGTCAGTCTATTGAAGACGCTCTGGATTCTTCTTTCAAAAGATCAAGGCCATGAAAGTGCGAATAATGAGATTCAGAACATTATAGTTCATTGTGCAACCGCTATAATAGTATTCCAGTTTATAGGTACGTAACAAATAGATTTAGCTGTGTCCGAATAATCTCTGTGAATCGTGAACTATTATTATAGTACTGAGTAAATATATCAACTTGGAAAACTGTTCAAAAGTCGTGTTCGATGTTTTTAAAAATATTTAATTACCAGTTAATGGAGAATTGGAAGTAATCTACTTAACATTACAAATTTTTGATTGTAACAAAGTTAATGTTCTGTTATTTTATTGGGAAAAGTTGCTATTTGATGTGTTTGCTAATACTCTTTTCAGTTTAAACTACAATTTTCCGCTTTCGCTCTACAAATTTTAAAAGCATTAATGAAATTAATTTCCTCGATTTTCAGCGAGTTTCAGCGAGTCACGATCGTTTTCTTTATAATCAAGTCTCACTTTTAGAGCTGAATAAAGCGACGACTGGATGTTCAACTAAAATAAGTATTCTCATATACACAGTTATAGAAAGTATGGTGTAATTAAATTAAGCGTTTGAGACGGTAAGGATTACTCCTGGAAGTAATTGTGATGCAGCTGTGCTTTGTTGTAAATCATTATATTATATAAAGGTAGTAAGATCTGGTAATACCTAGCTTACATGGGTAGTCGATGTGGCATAAGTACAGTCGAATATAGATATATTATGTATGCTGACGTATGTATAGATATGTATAAATGTTCGCCTTGATCACATATGAAAATAATGAACTATGTTACAAAGACTTTGCGGTATCTTCTAAAACTAGAACTATTTTTTCCTTTCATTTTTCTTCTTTTCATTTTTCATTATTTTAACTTTCATTTCAATCTCTTTATAAATAGAATGCATTATTCTTTCGGAAAAGCAAGGAATTCTTGAGCATACTGGGTTTATAAAATAACTAGAGAGAGTAGAGAGGAAAAAGTAGCTTGAAGCTGTTCCGGACTGTACAATGCTCTGCTTATTTCCTACAGGTGGGGTCGATCCAATTCGATTTCAAACAGAAGTAGTAAGACTTTATAGGCCAGCAAACCCTCTGGCTGCAAGAGGACTAGAATCTAATAATCACTCGGAAAGAAAAATTTCCGTGGAGCGTAAAGAGGAAAAAAAACTTTTGCGTCACAAATAAAATTACTGTAGATGGTAAGAATTTTTTTCAGAAAGGTCTTGTGCTGAAATATTTATGCATTCTGCTCATTAAAAGGGATGAGCTGATGTAAAATATGCAAAGTCAATGCAATTCGACTTGTTTATCAGCGCAATCCTATATACATACTTGAAAATTTTTCTTTCCGTATAATGTTAAATATATATTAACTCTTTATCTTTTCAATGTTAGACTGAAAATTGGAACATTTTCATCGTATACTTTTCTGTGTTGCTTTCCAAGGGTTGCAATGACATAAGTGTACTTTACTGGATTCTGATTGCTCCTTCTGTTGTGGTTGGCAGAGAGGCTAATTAATAAAATTTAGTACTGATAGCCGCCGCCAGCGCCAGGGTAACTACCACCTGAACCACCGGGATATCCACCTCCACTGCCTCCAGGATATCCACTTCCACTTCCTCCAGGATAACCACCTCCTATTCCAGTACCTTCTTGGACATACGTAATTTTGGGTCTGTAACCATCTTGATCTGCTTCATATTCTACTCTCTGACGACGTCCATCGGGAAGCAAAACGTAGTACATTCCACGGGTCAAGTCACCGTCACGACTCTCCTTTTGTCCAAAGTCATTGCCCGATGGTTGATCATAGACCATATACTCAAAATTGTATTTCGCTGGACCCTGAATATATTCATATATTTCATTATTATATATATACATACTACCAATAGCAGATTATCTACGTAATTGCATTGATAATTAATAATATGCAAAACAAATTTCCCATTTCCAATTGAAATTACAAAATTTCAAGTCCTTCAAATTTTGAGGTACACCGAGAAAAATGGATATCTGGGAAAACGGACAGAATTGTACATTATGAAGCCAACATAAATTATTATATGGGGCATTCCATACCAAATCGACCACTTTTAACCCCGACCCCTTTCGATTTGGCTGAAACTTTTTTATCTTTTTCTACCCTATCGAAAACATTTCTCAGAATTTTTTTAAATTTTTTTACCTAGCCCAAAAAAAGTTATGGGTTTTTCAAAAAAATAGCTTTTTTCTTTTTCAAATGGCCGTAACTTTTTTCAAAATTGACTTATCGGCACGTTCTTTTAAAAAAAATTTTTTTTTAAATGCACTTTTACGAAAAAAATGTATAAAAATTATACAGATCAATCTTAAACGTTTTTTTTTTTTTTTAAATTTTCGGAAAAAAATGGAAATTTCGAGATGATTGTCATTTTTAATTTTTTTTTCTTTTTTTCATAAAAAAACTTTGACATTTTTCGCAAATTCTCTGAAATTTTCAGTGGGATTTTTTCGTTTTCTATTTTTCTTTTTCAATTAAAAAAAAATTGTTTAGCTCAACTTATTTTTCATAACACTACTCTGAAAATTTTTTAGAATGTACAAAGAACCTTCAAATTTGGAAAAAAATAATAATAATAATTAAAAGTGGTAGTAATCTTTTTAGCAAAAGGTGTGCAAAAACAAGAAATTAATCGTGCGCAGATCATAGTTGTTAGTTATTATAAAAAAGTGTTTCTATCTATAAGATATTTTTCTGTACAAAGAGAAATAATCAAGCATCTCGGCCAGTAGAAATGGAAAGTCATAGTCAGACAAAGTAGTAGAGATCAGTGGAAAAGGCGCTTTATCAGGCAGTTTAACTTTTCGTTGAATGCATGTTTAAAAAGATTTACAAAACATCTAGAAAATATGTTTCAAGAAAGATAATAAATTAAAAAAATAAATTATTCGTATTAAAACTTCGATAAAAGGGTGTGGGGGCATAAATTGAAATAATTTGTTGAAAAGGTTAGAATTTTAGATCAGATTCTTGTAATGGCAAGATGATAGTTGAACTTTCCGAATATCATAGCAACACAGTTGCAGTTTCTCATTAGGCTCCCCATTACGTTATTATTATTATTATTATTATTATTATTACTATTATTATGAATGATTATGGTTAGAATAAATGTCTTTGCGTTATTATATCTATTCCTTTCACCATTTTCAGCATCTTTTATGCCCATTGCATAACTATATGTTTATAAGTTAACGAGTTTTATCTTTAAAATTGAAAGTAAAATGAAGGTAAATATTTTTACTTACATTTGAACCGTCCCCATAACCACCGCTTCCACCCCCACCAGCACCGGGTGGTCCATATTGTTGATTAGGAGGTAGATATTGATTGATCCCGAAATTAGCAGGCGAAGCAATCGGACCACCTAAACCTGTCGGAATACTAGGTCTCTGTGGTGGACCGTAAAGTTGATTTGGGGGTAAGTATTGACTAACTGGTGGTTCGGGTCTGGCTGCTGATTCCACTGCCAGTAATGTTATAGCTGTTGCTACTATCAACACCTAAAAGCCAGAAATCGTGCAATTAATTCGCCTGTAATATACGAATATTGTTTTCTCACTCATTGATTCCATTTATCCTAAATATTAAATTGTTTAGTAAAATTGTTTTAATTTACTAAAACTGAATTGCATTGCAATTTCGTTAATCGGTATGATTTTTTTATAATTTTTAGCACGAAGATTTTCAAATGTTTCTTGGAGATCAACTTAAAAATTATGTTTCTTGGTAAAATTTAAAATTTGCATAATAAAAAATATTTCACAAGAACGAGAACATTGAAAAAACAGTGGAAAATAAATTGTCTAATCCTCGAGCTTAAAATATTAAATGTCTAAAAGCAGTTACATAATCCAGATTGATGTTCATTTTACATGGTATGGAATTCTTTGTACTACTTTTTAAATTCAAATTTTTCTTCTCTGCTAGTACAAAGATTCTCCTTTCACAAGCGATTCGTAGCCAATTTCATACTCTATCTAGTCCGCTCTCTAGGTATAAATATAAAATATTGAATAAGCGTTAAAAAATTGACTTTGTTTTTAAAATATCCCAAAAAATATTCTTAGTGGCATTAACCCTTTTTATAAAACCTCTTGACGCATGCACCTCATGCTTATAATGTCCACATAATGTGGATGACACTTGATGCTTGAAATCAGGTTAACGCAGCATCGCGGGTGCCGACCGCCATCCCGGCATGTTCAATAATAATTAACTTTCCCGTGTCAGCGGCGTGTATAATGCACATCTCACGTGTGTAAAACCTTATCAGTATTATGTTGTTGATATAGCGTAGTAATGCTGAACCGATTAAACGCTAAGAATGCCATCAGTCTAAGAGCATCGTCATGTTAAAAGCATCATGATTATCCCACACTGCGTCTCCTAAGGAGCTTTAGGTGCGATTTTCTGTTAACTCTAAATACAAATCATACAAGACATTTTTTAAATAAAAAATACGATACTTGCGTTCTTGCAATTTGGTGTTGATATCAATGATTTAGGAAGTGTCTTGTATTACGAAATTTTCCGTAAGAATAGCGAGAAAGCGTAAAATGTATTGAACAGCTCCATCTTACTTTTTCCATTCTGCTGATTAAAAAATAGTCCATGCTGAGTTAGTAGCTAAGCTTTTGAATTTTAAAATTCGGTAGGAATTCACAGAAAATATAACAGACGCAAAATAAAATTATAGTTAGAATATCATACGCGCGGTACAGCTTGCGGGAAACATAGCATGGACAATTAATATTATTCGAATGCAGAAAAGAAACAAGATTACATAATTCCAATTTGAAATTCAACAATTTTAGGCTCCTAAAATAAACATTTTTTCAATTTCATGGGAAGTGTATTTAATTACATCAACTGGGATTTTAAGTAACGCATATGTTAAGGGCATGTGTGTGATACTTTATCATAAGAGCAATTTATTTTCCCTACATTTACGCTCGCAATATTAAATATTTTTTCCTAAAACTAGGCCTTAGAATTACCTTTATTACCTTATTACCTTATTACCTTCGTCTATACGAAACGGAGGGAAGTGACCTAGTTTTAGGAAAAAATATTTATTATTGCGAGCGTAAAGTTGGGAAAACTAAATTTGCTCTTATAGTAATTACCACCTGCCCTTAACGAATTTAAAGGGATTTTACGAAATTTATTGAGATTTTAAAGATTGTAAGGGATTTCACGACGTTCGAAGGAATTTTTATGCAATTTTTAAGTATTTGAGAAAATTTAATGGTATTTTAAAGAATTTAATAATATTTTATGAGATTGTAAGTAATTTTATGGAATTTCAAGGGATTTGGCGAGATTTCATTGAATTTTCAGGAATTTTAGAGTATTTCATGAGTCTTGGGAGTTTTAGTTTTTTGGGATGAAAATTACTTTGGAGTCAGACCAAATTAATTATTATCAAAATTAATAATTATTATACTATTTACATTTTCATATTTATAATTAATCAAATGCATCAATTTTTATTTATTATTAAAACGTCAACATGAGACTGTCACTTAGTAAATAGGAATAAGTTGATTCCAAGTTTTAATTGTCTCTTATATATATTCTATATTTTGTTATTATAATACGCTAATTCTATTAAAGTACAGTGTTTATATTTTCGAAGATGATTTGTTGTTCTTGGAAATATTTGTCCCTGAGGCCATTATTCGGCGTGGTAGCTTTAATTAGGATCTGTTTATTTTGAGTGGCTTCCTATAAGTTTTTAATCTTTGTCTTTCAGTTTGACTTTGACTCTGGATGGGCGAGATCACGGAAAAGTCAAAGTATAAAGTGTTTCTTTACGAGTTTATTGAGAAGTGCTTTTTCCGGTTTATTATCTTCTGGTGTGTTTTGGAAGAGACAAGTCGAATGATGTAAGCTTCCAGTTGTGTCCGGTTTGATCGCGAAAGTTGCTTCAAGAGTCTTCAACTGTGGTAATTTTCAAATAATCATATCTTAAAAGCTGGTGGAACGAAATGTCTCGAAAATATCGCATACATTTTTGTTGCAAACCTGATTGGCTTTTCAATGACATGAAGTTGAAAGAAGAAAAACAAGCTAATGACGCAAAAAAATTTCACGAAAACCTTCGAAATCCCTTATTAAAATTCGTTATGATTTCTTAAAACTCTTGAAATCCCTTAAAAATCCACAAAAACCATTAAAATCATGAATCTCTTAAAATCCAAGTTAAAATTCGCAAAAATCTCTAAAAATTCCTAAAAACCTCTTGAAATTTCTTAATATTTAAAATCTCTTAAAATTCTTAGAAATCTTTATCAAATTCCATGAAATTCTTAACAATTCCAAAAAAATCTTTTGAAAATTAGAAAAATCTCATGAAATCCCTTAAAATTTTACGACAATAAGTGATATAACGTAATGTCCCTAAAATTTCGCATACATTGTAGTTTCAAACCTGCTCTCTAAATTGGAATCAGCAAAATTTCATTGATTTTTGAATGACTTGAAGTTGTAAGAAGTAAAATAAATAATCGTGCGCGTAGCGCGCGTGTTGGTTTGCAAGTTAATATATATTTTTGTTTGGAGACAAGAGTTCTTTTAAGAACATAGCTTTAATATTCTTATGAATGCTCATTTTGGCTTTAAGTGCAGTTTGGAATGACTGATATAATGATACCTTTACTTGAGATGTTTAACTCAGTTTCAGTGTATTTAAAAGACTCTTTTGTAACCATTTATGTAGATTTGCGCAAAATAGTAACATCTCGAGGAAGGTAATACAAGAGATTTATGCAATGCACTTTTACGCATCTTCAAATTGTTATACGAAGTCGACGCGTTGCACCAAGGCCGAGTACTAATGCTCAGCGGGTATTCACGTACGCGCGATGTTCTACTCTTTCGCAAGAGAAGTGAACACGGCGATGATTTACGGACACACCAATCATATCGAGGCGAGATAAAAGTCGCGAAAGTGGAGGATATTATGATCTCGTAAATCCGAATGATATTGTAGCTCTACATTCGACGGTTCGTTAAACCGGGAAAAATTTGCTTTTAAAGTAAACATAACTCGTCTTATACATGAATATGAAACTGAAGTTTTGTTGATTTTATATATCTATTCAGTATTCACATTAAACTTTAATATTTAGAAAAATGCAGTTATAATCAGTGAAATTCCACCCATTTGAATTGAAACAGTGCCCAATTAATTTGGTACTTATTTATTAGTACACCCTAATTTCAAAATTGTAACTTGAGTTTTTTCTGATTGAAAAACTGATTTCAGAGGAGTAAATTGCTTCAGATTCTTTAGAATGAAAAAAAAAATAGTCTTTTCAGTTTCGATTTCTCCTTCCATGCAGTTCAGAGTTCGATTTGTGGAAGCAAATTTTCTTCTCTTTGCTTTGAAGCTCCTCAATATCTTGCCTTGCGGGTGATCCGACGATACTCAACAACTCAACTCACCCTCATATCGATTACTGTCGAACGCCAATTCCGTGATCGAAAACGTAAGTGGACGCGTGTTCACGCTTCACTGACTCGAATGTGTGACTCGCGTGTGTTTATGGGAGTTGACTATGGTGCAGAGTGCGAGGTAGTAAAAGCTTTGGACGGGTTTTATACTTTCGCGAGAGCGAGGATCATCCTCCATTCTCCGATATGTAACATCACGAGCAAGGCCATTGCGCCACCGATTCCTCTTTCAGAGGACAGTTAAGGGTCTTTTGGGGTGGCTAAAAATTCCACTCATGCGTTACGAGATTGGCCAAATATCAAGCCGGAATCCTGTGCTAGCCGCTCATCAATGGGACATGCAATAGAACATACGTAGACGAAGTGCACATAATAATTGCAACCACGGCACAGCATCAAATATTATAATTAACTACGAAACATATAATCGCCTGTTTAGTCATTATGGCAAATTTTAGCCACATTCAATTTCAAGACTTAATATTCTGTTTCAATTATGCCACATGAAATATTTTAACTTCATTTGTAAGTTTCCTTATTAAAGTTAAATATCCAAAGCTAGAAATATTTTTATATTTTTTTACATTCTCATTTTATTGCTCATTTTAAGAGAGCTTTAAAAGAAATGTGGTCTCAAAGTAAATTGGGAAAACCCTTTGTATTGTGCACATTATGTTCTCGAAAACTCTCATTAAAAGAAAGTTCTCGTTATCCTCTAATTAGAATTAAATTAAAATTAATTTACATTAATTTACTCTAATTTAAATTAAATGTGAAAATATTGTTAAAAATAAAATAGAAAATAACTTTTGCAGAACTACATATCTAAATTATTTTTTTTTTGTAGAAATGTCGTAAAATAGTAAAATTTCGAGTTTTCAATATTTCCATTTATTTTTTTCATACAGGATATTTAAATAAAAATTGTATTTCAATTTTAAACATTAAAAATTAATCTCTTCTTGCAAAAATGAATGGTTCTCAATTCATTTATGTAATTACGCACTTATTCTACTCATAAAGCAATTTTATGCCACTTGTACCAAAAAGTCCTTGCTCTTATCTCTCTCTCTTTTTTAATTCATTAAAAAATTTCTTAATTTGAAATAATTCCATTTCAATCAATACATTACGTAAGTGAGTTTGCACACTTTTAAGAAATTTGGATACATAATTTTTACGTAACCCCTATATTATATAAAAATTAAAAGTGTACAATAATAAAAATATCATTGAATCAATGTTCTGAAAATGCAGAATACTTATATAATTATTATTATATTAGTATAGTAAATAATTCCCGAAATTTCAATTTCCCTAAAATATAAAATACTCAAATTGTAAAATTTCCGAAAAGAAAAAAATATTTTTCTTTCGAAAAATTTTGAAGAGAAATTTTAAGCACAAATTTTGGATAAATTTTCACCAAAAATTTTGACGTTATTTCTAATATTTTAAGCAAAAATATTTTTTTGGAAATTTGAAAATTTCAGTATTTTATATTTTCAGGAGTGAATTTTTTGAATTTTTTTTCGGTATTTTTCCACATTCCGGATTTTGGATTTTCGACAAAAAGATGTTCCTCTTTTTGTTGAGAGAGAATGTCATGAGCCAAGGACATGGATCTTCCAGTTTCTACAATACATACTTTGCATTGTACGCATACTTTATGTATTAGATATTTTATAATGTACTTTATTATGAATAGAGATTGATAAGTTTAAAACCAGGTTATATACTCTTTGCTGCCTAAATGACCTATTTTATAAAATAGCCATAAAATGAAACGCCGATTAAATAGTATTAAGTTAATTAAATTCTGAAACAATAAGAAATAACCTTAGGATGACGTTTTAAAACCTTGGAAATAATTATCTGTAATTATTTATTGATAGATTTATCCGAAGCTTAAATGACGAGATTTTATATTTATAATGTGGGTTAATGACACATCCGTATTTAATTGATTGTTACAGAAATAAGTATATCAAAAGGTTATAATTAAAAATTCAAATTCAAATTCAAATTTTGTACAGTTTTTTAATGGGCACATTGTTAATTTTTTTCGGATGGATACGAGTTTACCAGTTGGCTTAACAACCCACGGAACCGATAACACATTCGATTCGGCTGAATGGAATATGAAAAATGCATTACTTCATCAATTCTATTCAGTTCAATATTATCTTGAAAACTATTTGCTTGAGCGAAAAAGATGAGTTTTTAAAGATTTAAAGTTTGTACAAATAAAAATGAAAAATTTTTAAATGTCGCAAGCATACAAACAAGTTTTGTACGAAAAAATAAAAGAAGTTTTATTAAAATAATGACAGAGTAATAAGTTTACTTATAAATAATAAAATTTTGCTTACAACTTGGCGGATTAATACGTTACATTGAATATCCGAGCATTTACTTTTAGCGTGATGGTGTTAAAAGTCGATAAAGTTAAGTAACTGTCATACTCAATTAATTATTATAAGGTGCTAAAAAAGTAGCTCGCCGCTAGCGATTTTTTTTCTTTTTCATCTTATCGATAAACGTCTCGTGGTGCGTAATGGCCTCGCTTTAGCAGGGTAAAGTTATTGAATTATAGCGGCCAGTGCATAAAAACCTTGACGGTAGTGTCTTGGCGGTCGTTCCATCAAATCGAATATTACTTTTAAGGGTAATAAAAAATTGCATCCGAAGGATGGAGTAATAGCGAGAGTAAGAGTGCATTTATAAAGAACATAAATAATAAAATGCGCAAATTTTCCCCGGAAGGTTAAAGTGTACGAAATAGTGCTCTTACCAAGGCACATCGCCATCCTTTAATTTTGTGTCAAGGACACCGAGAGTCTTCTCCCTGACCAAATTTACTTTATCTTTGTTTTCTATCAATGAAGATGTTACGTTTAATATAAGTTATGAATGCACTTATGTGCACCGGCATGTAAGCCATGCAGTGAATTATGCTTGTCTCAATCCCGAGGATTATAAAATTGCATTCAAACCAATGAAAATTGATTTTAAAAACATTAAAAAGTTCAATTAGAGTAAGCTAGAGATGAGCTTGAAATCGTCCGTGGAATCGATACTTTGATTTCCTATCGATGAAAAGCCTTTTATTCAATTTAATTAATTAGGATTGAATTAATTAAATTGAACTAATTTCAAAATACAATGAATTCAGCCGTTTCTTTCACTGGTATATCCAATTTTTTACAGGCAATGTGCAATTATTTCAATCGTTCAAAATTCCATTGTTAAAATAATTAAAGAGTTCTATGGAAATACTATTCATTGGCGGAAATCGAATTAGTAAAGAAATTAGTTCAATTAATTTTCAAACGAGCACAATATGGATTTACGACAGTTACTTCGTTGAATAATAAATACATGCTTTTTTGTCGCTGCAACTGAGTTAATGGTCAGAGTACCTTTTATTCTATTAGATGAATATAGAAAACGTTTCTGTGAAATAATTTTGCAATAAATGGAGCCACTCCAGTTGTATACTTGTGATCAAAATGTAACTTTTTTTTTCTTGTTGTGTACATACAGCTTGAAGTTTTTTTGGAACGTTACAATGCAACATACGCTTGCAACAATGCGGGTGATATTTTCTCTCAAAAAAAACTCCTTTGTACCTCAAAGCGCTCTTTATTCTGCAGTTGCATCGCGTGTCAGCGATCTGACTGGTGACGCTGCATGAATTCGATGAGTTACGATATGGAATTATATTCATAATCTACGTGACAAGTGAGTACGTCGCGGTATAGCATTGTTTATTACATTAGCCACGAAGCAACGAGTATCTAATTTCACACAGAATTTGCGCGTTATGATACATTAGCACTGCGAGACAGATCTAATATGTCGTGCCTGGCGCGTTCTGAGGGTCTACACGTTTGTACATCATTATTATATATACTCGTGTGGTGTGCCGCAATTCAGAGATGTGACTGAATGCGTTGATAATTCGAACTATTTTCAGTTCAAAATAGCCTTTTAGAAAGCAGCACTTTACTCATTTCACAAATCAAGACATCAAATTCAAATCATAATTCAATCTTAAAATAAAGATAAATTTTAACAACACGAGCCATTATGATCCGCGCGCTCTACGCGCGATTAATTTCTCGTTTTTGCACTCCTTTTGGCTTTTGATAAAAGCAGGCGTCATAAATATGTCCTGTGGATTTTTAAAGATATTTAGATATTTTCCAGATATTTGGTAACATCACTTTTTTTAGATCGGAAAGTTAAAAGCGAAATTGAAACTTAGGCTTCATTAAAAATGATGCACTGGAATACTCTCCAGTACTCCATTGAGTTTGTGCGTAATCCTATCTTAAGAAAGTGGTGTAACGAAATGTCTCGAAAATCTCGCATACATTATTGTTGCAAACCTGATTGGCTTTTGAATGACTTGAAGTTGAAAGAAGTAAAATAAATAATCGTGCGCGTAGCGCGCGTGTTGGTTTGCCAGTTCTTTAATAATTAATTGAAAAGGAATAAAGATTTTAATTAAAGTGCACAATGTGTAATTTTATTATTGTCCGATCTGCGTCCTTTATTGCCTTTGATGAAAATGATCAGTCGGTGTGATAAGGAATAATGTAATAAAAAAACTTTATTGCGAAATTAACAAATTTGTTGAAATAATTACATAATTAACTTATGAGTAATTTCAAGTATGTACCTTTTGAGGGGCTGTTATGTGTGGATTACTTCATCGAATCTGAGAACTCTTTTTATAAGTGATGAAATGATTTCTTTTTAGTCTGTGCACTGAAGCATCATTAGGTTCGATTTTCTGTAATTAAATCAGCGTAATTTAAAAGCGCACCCTCATACGAAAAGAGATCGACATTTTAATCACGTATTAGACGTCGGCTGGAAACTTTTAATTATGCCGCAAGTCCGCCTGGGAGTTGTTACGCTACCTGGTAAAAGCGTATGTGTGTAAGAGCTTTACATGTGTGCTAGCAGGGCGCTTATAAGTTATCTGAACCGCGTTTCAAAGGAAAAAGCAAGCACCCATTTTTAACTGAATTATGAGCTTAATTTCATCTTTAAATAATAATCCTACAAAAAATATTACAAATTGCTAGATTTATATTAAAAAATTATATTGTATAATTATTCTTTAATCTTTCAAATATCACTATTCAAAATTTTAATTTAAATTTTAATATAAATTTTCAATATTGAAAAAAGTTCCTAGAAGTTATCGTTTTTCGTTGTTTGGACATGCTTCCTCGTTCTTCTTATCAGCGGCTACGTACATGCACAGCTTTTTTCACTGAAAGGTGTTACATCAATACTTATCAGAGTGCTCGTAATTCGCTTGTCGCGTGCGATGGCGAAAGTAAAAAAGGGTTGTTTTTATTTTCGGACGAGGAAGAGACTGTAGTTTCCTCGATTCATGGGATCGAATTATCGCGTTCCCAAACGGGAATTATTATGGTCGCGGGCACAGGTATATATCACGGCATTCGGAACGATCGTAATTTCACTCCTGGCGAATTCTTCTTCGCTCGCTACATGAATGGTCGCTTAATGGAAAGGGGATGCTGTCTTTAATGTTGTATAAAGAGACTAGTATAAGTCACTCTGTAAATATCTTTCGGTCAAATTCTCCAGAATAATCGCCTACACGAGAATCCCCTTTATCGACGTTTAGAAATTAATATACCAATATCATCCAACTTTGAAGCTATGAATCGATTCTAGGCTTGATTAAATCCTTGGAATCTCAACTATTCCAATAATAAATATTGAAAAAATGTTAAACTTAAAAATGTTAAAAATTAAAACTAGCTGTGAAGTTGTATCAACTTTTGTGCTCAATTCAATGAGCTCTTTGCCTCCTGAAAGGAAATATGATTTGTTTCTTCATAAAAAAAGGGTCCATAAATAATTGCAAAAGCATAAAGCTAAAAAAATCGAAGGTGTTCTCAAAAATATTTGTTCCTTTTGAAGAAAAAATTATGTAGTATAAATTTGAGCTAAATCCAACAATGCCTAGTACTTCCTCATCGGCCTTAAAGCTTTTAAAGCTTAATATCTTATTCTTTATTTTCGACTTTACAAAAAAATATCGAAGGGATTATTGTCTTGAACTTTTACCGCGAATTCAACGGTGCAGAGCTAATTTTTCAATGTTATAAGTTATGAATAAAATAAAGCTGGGAAATGTAGAAATGGCATCTTCTTGAACTGATGAATAGTTGTTTATGACGTGCAGCCTCCGGCGAATATTTGTGTGAACCAATTTCTTATTTCGTTGAATGGAGAGCGGGTGAGCGTATTCACGCTGATGTAACTGCATGAGCGCTAGAACTGTCGGTTAATTCGAACCATGTACCTATCCTCGATGCTCTCCTATGATGTAACTGCTTTCTTTTATATACGCCCGTTGATTGCTTAGTAGAGCAGTCCTGCAAATTGCACAATATCGAGTTCATCTTTCATAGCGGACAAAAGCGTTAGTGAGGTCGTGCGTAAAGAGCGCAAGCCTATATTTTGCACACACATTCCAATGCTCCATCGTTCTCTTTTTTCATCTTCCCATCGACATTTCAAGAACTCTTTCCAAGTTCGACCTTGTCTATAAGTTGGATATCATTCCACGCAATAAAAATCCCATCTACTTTTTATACAAGTTAATAACACGATTCATGTAACATCTCAATACTATATTGGTACCCGGTACGGGGGTGGCTTTGCAATTACCAGCTGGACTTATATAAAAACATATTAAAACGGGTGATAAAAATATTCCTATCTTAAAAAAGTGGTGTAACGAAATGTCTCGAAAATCTCGCATACATTGTTGTTGCAAACCTGATTGG
>JAUESH010000024.1:17610256-17625888 GCA_032275165.1 Synergus magnus
TATATATATTCTTATTCCTTTATAAATTTTCTAAAATATCGTTATATTACCGTTATCATAAAAATGACATTCTTGTCCTTGAATTTTTAAGGTCTACTTCTAAAATGGCTTGAAATCTATAAAAATGTTGTGCAATTTAAGCCATAAAAAAAGGATCTTATTTCGGGAAGGAAAAGAATTTTCTTCAATTCTAAAATTAATATTTAAAATTCTAAAGAAAATTACCATTCTACATAGGGAATATAATAATCTTGTCTGAGCATGGTTATAAAATTGCATATCGAAACAAGTTTGCTACTTTCTGCTAAAAAGTGTTTTAGAGGACAATGTATTGAGCTTGTCTATTACATGAGTCTTATCTCACGATTCGCTTTGCTTCATTATTCCTAAACTATATTATACAACTATCGTTTGACGAAGAGTAAACGCGCGTTGTGTAAAGTGCTAATCGAGAGAGATCAGTTAAAAGGGTTCATATGCAAGTGCACGAAATATGAATCTGTATACATACTTGAGTCGTGCTCAGCATTCATCTATCTTGTAATTTCATAACTTTTGTAATTATTTTCAAATTGCGTAGTTCTTATCTTTAAAAGAAGAACGATCATTATTCAATTGTCTGTTTCTGTTTAATCACAGTGAATGTGCACTTTCATGGAAATTGCTCCAGCTGCAAAAATATTTCAGTCAGTGCAGTCATTTCTTTTTATATCAAAGAAAGAACATATCATTGTTATGGTGTGTTATTATAGATATATTTTTTGATATACTTTATATCAAAAAGTTCTTTAGTCACGATAGTTTTCCGATTTCAATTGTATAGTAGGTGTGTTGAATTTCCCTAAAGTCGAAGGAACAAAGTCTCTTCGTGCAATATTCTTACTAAACTAAATTACTTCAAAAGAAAATTACAATTTGAAGGTGCGGTTTGAATAAAGCACTAAATATAATTTCATCAGGCAAATCCTAGTTCCATAGATACGCTTTTACCAAAGGATGATATAATTTGAAGGAGGCGATTCACAGACTCGATTTCGCAGTCAGGCAAGAAGGCGCATCTAATCTGATTTCAGTTCTGGCGTGCATAATGCGAACTGTCACACCGACTCAATCTTTATTGATATTCATGTTGCTCAAGTAGATGTAGCGATTCAGAAACTGGTGCATAGGTACTTTCAGAAAAAGAGAAGAGTGAAAAAAAAAACATCTCAGAAAAATGGAATCGCCGATAAAGAGACATCACTCACGCATGGGATTTTCGATCTTCCGCGTGAGTAGTGGTCAGGCGTATTTGGCTTAAAGCCACTGCGATCGAAAGAAGAGTTTCTGTGTCTTAGATTCCTAAGTGTGAGGGAGATGGAAACCCTCGCAGCTGGAAGTGAAGATGTGTTCTCGTGCGGCTGTTAGGCAATCCTCTTCACCTGATCTAATTTACTGCCCCAGCATCGATCTACAACTGTCTCGTTCAATTGCAACATTCCGTGGCTTCGAGATGCAATAAATACGATCCCTGATTCAGTGGACGATTCATTGTGTATCGAAACGCGATACGCGGCTTAACGCTCGCTTGATTGATTTTTCCACCCTTCAACCTTATTTTTATCCCTAGTATCAACCACTTCAGCTCTTATAATCATTTTACGAATATCTATTGCAAAATCAATTTCCATTCTTTTTTATTCCAAAACACTTCGCATTTAGTTTAACTGCATTGTATATTTTTTATTATAATAAAGAAATATAAATATTTCTACAAAATTCATATAAATTCTCTATTTTTACATTCTCATCAGAGAATGTATTAGATTTGTGTAAAATTTGACTCCCCCCCCGTTTTTTACATTACAAAGCGTAATTACGTAAGGACGATTTTTTAAACTTTGCACCCCTTTTGCCCATCAAATTGAATGGCAAGAGTATTATTACGATACTAGCAATATTATTCGTGCGCGAGAAACATTGCATTGACAATTAATAATATGCTAAACAAAATTCCCATTTCCACTTAAAATTGCAGAATTTGAAGACCTTCAAATTTTTGAAGCATCGAATTTAAAATGTTAAATTTGGAACATTTAAAAATTAAAAATAAGATTTCAATATTCAAGGCCTAGTTTTAAAATGGTTCAATTTTGAAGGCATAAACTGAACTTAGTTTTTCTGAACCTTTTTAATTTTTCTACAAGAGATATTCAATAGGCTTTTAAATGGATTTTAAAGGTTAAAATTTGTTTTCGAGATTACAAAGGATTTTTGGGAATTTCAAAAGATTTTAAAAGATTTCAATCAATTTCAAGATATTTAAAAATATTTCACCACACGGAAAAAATTGATTATCGAAATTTTCCTTGACTATCATCGACTTTTGAATAGGACAAAGTTTTTCAAATATTTCATTAACGTTTTTTAAAATCTGGAATACTTTTCAGAGAAGAATTCTAAAACAGTTTTTGAAATTTGCCTTGACTCTAAAAGTGGTTGAGAGTCAAGGAAAATTTCGAAAACTGTTTTAGAATTCTTTTCTGAAAAGATTTTATTTTAAAGATTTTACAAAACGTTAGTGATATAAATGAAAACTCAGAATACATTATACATTTTGAATAATGCTATGAAAAATACGATACTTTTTTTTACATTGAACGATTACAATTGAAAAATTTTAAATAAAAGCTTTAAATGACAGAAATTAAATTAAAGAAATTAAACCTGGGCCCGGCCGGGGCCAGATTCCTCGGTCTGGGCCCGGTCGGGGCCACAGCAAAATTTCTACACGGAAACTTCTACAGTGAAACTGAAAGTATCGTGTAATTTCTAAAAACTAATAAAAATTTATCACAGTATTATTCTTTTATAATACCAATAATAATAACTGAGGAAATGAAGTAACTGCTTTAATACGCTTCATAAGTATTTTACGATTTCAAAATTTCCCCATTCGTTGAGAGAATTTCATGACTTGAATAATATTGAAAGAAGAAAAAAACCTATTTAAAGACCACTCGCTATAAAATGCACGAACTTGATTCAAAGTAGTTATTCAATTACGTTATTTTAAGCTTCCAGTAATAGAAGCTCGGTTTTGCACGCTGCGTATTTTAAGTAGTAAAATACCTCTGCGGTCAGACATATTGACTATTGCGTTGATAGACTTTGCGTATATGATTCATCGTCAATTAAAAATGTACGCATCTTGTTTACATTTTGATCATCATTATTTGATCATAAAATTTGTCGTTCATTAAAATTAATGAAGAATCGAATATCTACAGTGGCAAGGCACACCGATCCTCCTCTCTGTTTGGTTTTAATCAAAGCGTAATTATAATCCGCCCCTTTTAACAATATGTCGATTTTAATCCACTGCCTCATGGCTACATTGGTAGCAGATCCTAATTAATTAATTTTATCTCCAACTGATAATAACAATGCCTCATATATGCGTGTGCAGCAGTTTCTAATTAACAATCAAAATTCAGTAGCTTATGATTGTATACCACGAACTTACGAGAAACTACACTGATATTGTAAAGTAAATACCAGGAACTTTGTATCAAGTGTTACTTTTTTAAATACGTAAATCTTATGGTAGAAATATAAATGGTAACTGTGACCAATCCTGTGTAATGAGTTCGTACCTCCTCTACTTTGTAGCAGCGGTGAAACATAAAATAAACTCGCTCATTGAAAACAGGGATAATGTGGAGCATCAGCCAATTAAAATTTTGCAATGACTGTTAAGCATATTTTTCTAATATTAATTAACTATAATTCCACGTAACGACCTTCCCATTTAGAAGTTTAGTACACACACGGAAATCCAATCGTTATTCTTAATTTTAAAACATCCCCAATTTATTTAACAACTAGTGATAGATCGTAAGACATCTGTGTCTATATAATTCTGATGTGATTGCAAGAAGCTTTTCAAGTTTTCAAACAAATAAATTAGGAGTTTCGAAAACGACAAGAGGAAATTGAATCAAACTAGATGAAAAGAACCATTTTCTGCAAAGACTATAATCAGTCGGCAAGAAAGAACTTTTACATTTATCTACGTTTCAGCGACTCGTATAAAGTTATTGCCTTTCCGTTACGTACCCGGATAGTAGTTTGATGCGAATGTGGAAGGGTATGTAACTTTCAATGCAAGTTTTTACGGCAGTCGAAGTCCTTTCTCTATAATCCTTGTCCCCAAATGGACCGTGAAGCTTTTTTCAGTATCTCTGACCACCACATGTCACATCCAGAGGCAAGAAAATTAATCGATTAGACGTTTTGCTTTTAGACTTTATTGTATTTTTCCTCTATATCAAAAGATTATTCTACATATCTTATTTTTAAAAAGTTGTGTAACGAAATGTCTCGAAAATCTCGCATACATTGTTGCAAACCTGATTGGCTTTGTTGTTTCAAACCTGCATACATTGTTGACATACATTGTTGTTTCAAATCTGCTCTCTAAATTTAAAATCAGTGAAATTTCATTGATTTTTAAATGACTTGAAGTTGTAAGAAGTAAAATAAATAATCGTGCGCGTAGCGCACGTGTTAGTTTTCTAGTATTTATATATTTTCTTATGTATAAATAAACTTCCATAGGCTTCCAACACATTCTCTACATTAATATTCTTAAAGAAAAATGTTATTGCACTCAATAGTACATAGTTTTATTTGCAGTAGATGTGTTGGTCTCGGGTGTTTCGTGCTTCTAAAGTGTTGTACTTAAGGCAATATTTTTTTGAAACCATTTAATAGATTCAGCTATTTAAACTAAATCGTATGACGTAATAAGCGGTGCAGCGCGTCGAACTGGCGCTTACACGTTGAGAGGAATAAAAAATTTGAAGCACTCTTCGAGTCACGACAGCCATTAACGATTTACATCTTCATGTTTCCTTATTCTTCAGTAATACGGCGCTGGGGTGCCTTTACTACTTTACCGCTTCACGGATGAAACATTTTCCCCTAATGGTGATGTAGCCATTTTTGAAATGCAAAGCGACAACCAGACTCGACCCGTTTCCTGTGTTTGCCCCTTATTTTAAGAATTCAGAGCTAATGATTCCTGTACTTCACTCGTTGCTCTTTCTGCATTTTAGTGATTTCAAATCTGTTTCTGAACAAGATATTTAAAGCATTTTTCAATTTATAAATATGAAAAATATTTAGATATAAATTTCCAATTCCATTACATTTGAGTCTAGGTAGATTATCTGATGTTCTCTTCAATTTCTAAACTCTGGCTCGGACAGCACACGTGTTTCTGAGCCCGAAATGAGCCGTAAAATCTGTTTTGAAATTATGGCCTGGGATGCATTGCATATGCTTCGGCATGTGCATCCCTATATCCATAATGTGACTTGAACTTGGAGGATTCAACGATCCTTGAACAGATTGGGTCATTCATGAAATACGGGTTCAGTGCTCTGAAGGGTTGTATGAGTACTGCAGCTTCCTGCAAGTTTACAAACTCATACTCCACCAAGTCTCTTTCTTTTTTCTCTCTTCCTGTTTCCCTCTTCTCTTTATTTCTCTATCTAGCCGCTTACAAAATCTGCCTTCTTTCTTTGCCTTAGGGATTTTACTGTCACAGAGCATAGATAAATACATTTCTCTTTGATGTATTTGTTTAAGCTTTTTGCTTTGTCATCATGAAGACACACTTTGGGGACGGAATGGACCAAAAGACATATACTAATTAGCAAAACCACTCTTGTTAAATATATGTTGTTACAATCCAGGTAAATTTTATTTATAGTAGAACAACTTACTCCGAGGAAATAAGAATTTTATTTTATTTTGAGACGAAATCTCGTCATATCCCTTGGAATTCCCAACATTTTCCACACTTAATTATTTATGAAAATATAAAAAGATACTTTGCTATGAACTTTAAACAGCTTTTCACGAAAATTATTATTTAACTACATTTTATAATACTATTTTTTTCATAATTTTTAATAACTAGAGATTTAAAGAGATTTCAAAAGATTACAAGAGTTTTTAGGTAATCTCAAAGAATTTCAAAAGATTTCACAAGACTTCAAGGAGTTTCAACAAATAGTACTAGGGCAAACTGACTATGGCCACACCAGAACATCCTCAAAATTTCTGCTTGGACTTTGAATTGAAGAAATTTTTATTTGAAAGGTCGAAAATTGTTGAATTTAAAATTGAAATTATGTAATTTTGCATCTTTTTTATTTGTGAGTACTATTAATTGTCCATGCAATGTTTCCCGCGCGCTAGAACAACGTATAATATTGCTAGTTTATAAATATTTAGAAACCTTGGAACTCTTCTCCCCCAGAGAATATCTTTCTTTGAAAGTTATCGGTTCGCTAAGCATTGGTCACGTGTACGGGTATTACTCCTGAGGGTAAAGATATGAGTTGGAAGTAAAGAAGTGGTAGTTTGCATTATCTACGGGGCAGAAACCAGAAACCAGAAACCGTTTTCTAGGAACATCTAGGAAAGTACTTGTTGGATCCTATTTCATCTTGCTATACAACGATTTATAAGGGTTGTTTGCTTATCAGATTCAATTTAGTTGCATGGACAATTTCTGTATATTTATTTGACAATTCATTCATATTTGTATAAGCATACTTGTGTGTTGTTGAATATTTTTCCATAATCGAAAGTTACTGTACCATAAACATGTGAAAGACACATATACCTGCGTACACAGTTCTTTGTTGCCAGAATTTTAAACTTCCATCAACTCTGTTATGAAATTTACTTATGATTGAAGGTCAGAGTAATTTCGAGTGATTGTTTTGGGAAAAAAACGAATTAAAAAATGATTATAAACCAAAACAATAATAGAGTCATTTCAGTGAAGGCTCTTGTGACAAACTGAGCAAACAAGATAGGTCTGAAATTAACGCCAGCAATGTCATCGCCTCTAGTTTCGTATTCTTGAAACGTGCGACAGTAAAGGTCGTGGCTTTACGCTGACGTTCCTTTCTTCCATTTCTCACACCAGGATAACGTATAGTATCGTCTTCGAAACTGGGGAAAGAATCCGTAGTACTTTCAAAGGAATTCCATTTTTAGAAAATATGTTGTGCTCCACTCAAACTTAGTTTTCTTCGCGTTCAAATAGCCATCATTTATCGGAAAAGTACATTTATCTTATTCCTTCACTATCTCTTGCGGTTGAAGAGATGTTTTAGAAGTTCTTAAGATCAAACATTTTAAAAATCACTGATGTGTTTTAAAGAAAAAGGAAATCCATATTTCGCAGATTAATATTAGGGTAGAAATGTTTTCAGTATCTAGAATCATGGCAATGCAAAGAAAGAAAAATCTTTTCGTTTGATCATTGACAGCTTGTTTGACTGCGTGAACGTTGAATCGCATGTATTTGCACGTGCAGAGTGAATCACTCAACACGTAAACTTACTTCTAAGCTAGTACAGTTACGACAACAAAGTGCCGTACTAACAATTTGTCACGAGACTTTGACTAGCATTACTATATACGGGGAAAAGCAATAGGATCATATTAATTCAGGGCAGTGATGAAAATGAACACGAAGGTATAAATTATTATTCGATTCAATATTTCATGAGATTATCATCTACGGTTAAAAAAAGTTAAAATTCTGTCAAAAATGTTGCCAAAACTTGAGGCCAGTGCTGCGCCATTACTGAAATGTTACCCAAGGCTTGCACTTGGCGGCCAAGGCTTGGCCCAGTAAAGTGCCATTGCTGGGCCAGACTCTAATTTTTTTATTTCTAACATTGTTTGACGTAGTAATTTCGACTTTTGGTCCTTTGATTTTGTAATACAATATTTTGTAACATAAATATTATTCTAATCTTATAATTAACGCATATAACACTGAAAAATCCACGAGAATTGAAAGAGATAGAAGCGAGTTGAGATTGACAAGGAGATAGAAAGGGATAGACAAGAATAGGCGAGAGATAGGAAGGAATAGAGAAGTGGCGATTGAAAGCGATAGAAGCAAAGTGGGATTGACCAGGGGATAGAAAGAGGTAGATAGATATAGAGAAGAGATAGAAAGAGATAGAGAAGTAAGAATTGTAAGAGATAGAGCAAACGGCGATTGAAAAGGAGATAGAAAGAGATAGACGGGGATAGACAATAGATTGAAAGAGGTAGAGAAGTGGGAATTGAAAGAGATAGGCGTGGATGTGCATTAATATGGTGATAGAAAGAGATTGACGGGTATAAGTGAGAGATAGAAGTGGATAAACAATCTTTATCCCTTTCTATCTTAAGGATAGAAGGAGGTAGAAAGGGATAGGATTTCTATCTCTACTACCAGCAGGGATGTGCCAGTACATTGGTCCAGTATTGGGCCGTTTTTTCAGTACCGGCAAGTCACACTTGGGAAATGTTAATGAGGCTGTTCGATCTGGCCCCAAATTGGTCCCATCGATTTTCAATCTTCAATAATTTTATTGTTAAAAATAGAATTATAATTATTTGAAAAAGTGTGTCACGTCTTAATGAAAATTAATAGCCAGGGAAAAAATTGAATTGCTCGTCTTTCGTAAAACTATTAATGTTGTGAGCTGTACTTTCTCACTCTCGACCGATCATTGTGTGCACACGTATGGCCAAAGCGTCGTATCCCGTTCCACAGGTACAAGAGTCAACCAGTAAAAAGAGGAAACTTACACACATAAGATGGGGAGCAAGATGCGGCGATGCACACCGGATCACCTCATTACCTACGTGACTCCCACATCGTTATGCAATCGCGTGTCAGTGGTTCTCAAACTAGGATGATCGGACATTCAAAATAAAGATAATGATCTTGCTGACCCCTTCACAAACTGATTTTTCTATTCTCTCTTGTAATTCTTAGGGTCGACAATTCGAGCTTTTTTATACCAGGAATATACTCCCAAAATAATATTCGGAAATATAGAGAATATGTCGGAATATTTGAGAATAGTTAACGTAAATTGTTGTAATGTTCAAGATTAATAAACAAGTAAAATTGCTATTAAAATTATTTTTTTCTTTAGTTAAAAAATGCAAGTTAAGATTCGGAAATTATTTTTCTTTAATACCCCATAACGAGCATTGACTACTGTCCATTCATACGTCATAAAAATATAATGTACACTAATTTTCTGAAGCTTGTCTGTCAAGTTATATATTATTTATTTGCACGTTAATGACGTATAAATGGTCCACACGCTACACAAAAAAAATGATGTAATTCAATTTTTGAAAGTAATTTACTCATTTAAAAAAGCATATATAGTTACTGAAGACTTTTATCGTTTTTTGAATGTCACAAACCTTTATTTAAATAATATAAATAACTGCGTGGTTTTATGGCACGAAAAAAGAATTTTAATGACTCAGAACAGAACAAAATATACAGGCAAGAACATTTCTATTGAAACGCGAGGTTTTTCTTTGGTTCGGTTAAAATATATGTTATTTTTTCTTTGTACCGAGAATGGAATGAAAAGCATACAGAGACTGCTGAGGTGGTAAAAACGTCTTACTAATATATACTATATGTATCACATTTCCTGGAGTATTATCACTTTTTATTCATCTCTCTTCTATAATGAGGTATCTCTGTTTCTCCTTCCGGAACAAAAGTGACGTGTTTGAAGGATTAAGCGGAATAAACGTCATTTTCATATCTACGTCATCTCACCACCTTTCTTGTTCCATTTTATAAACGTAGGTTCTAGAGTTTGCTTACTCAGTAAAACATGTGGAGTTAGCTTACAAACGGGCTTTCAAATATTTTTTATTTAGGATTTCTTTGTGAAAATTTAAAAAGATTCTTATTAACGATAATTTTGTATAAACTTGAGATCACGAACATATAAGTAATAGCTATAAACGAATGAATTTTACAGCCCAAGGTAATTCTTTCAAAGTGCGGGAAAAACTTCGCGGAAGTAGCTTATAAACATTGCCCCCGTAATTTATGTTTTAAGACCTTCGCGTGATCCGACTTGTAGTTAAACTTTTACACACCTCATACTACGATTGGTCAAATGTTTTAAAAGCAGTTGGCGTGATTCCGAGAATCTTTTCTCTCACTGGCTTAGGAAAAGCGTTATTTGCCCTGTTTCTATTTTTCCTTTCAGTATCGTTGAAGTTTTTAATGCTTCCAAGTTTTGTCCAGCAATGTGGACCGCGCCATCGAGAGCTTTTTTACGAGGGTGCTACCACTTTCATAAATGAATAGCTTTCTATGGCTGCACCAGTTTTTAACTTCCATATTTTATTATTTGAGAAATAGTAGACGATAATGGAATTTCCAATTGAGCCTTTGAAGCAACTTTTATAACTGTGCAAATTAGAGTAAAAATTAGAGGACCTAGTTCGGGAGTATCGTCAAACTTGTAAATAGTAATGACATTATATAAAACTTTTTTACATTTTTCCTCTTCATTCTCATGTCAGAGGCCTTGTAATAATTAGTAACTATGACAAATATGTGATTTATTAGCTTCTCTTAGTGACTTCAGTCTTGGAATTATATCTGCTTATCATTGAAATCGGAGTCAATAGGAAAGCTAAACTAGTATATGAACAGGTGAAAGGCATTAATCTTAGCGTTCTATAGATATAAGTACTTTGAATCGTCCTTGGAAACTTCTCTGAGTATCTCCTAGATGGAGGCATTAACAACGTACATCGATGTACACCCGAACTAGTTTATTAATTAAAAATTTTGAGTAATGACTCAACTATAGCTTGTTATATTGGTTATTCTTAGCGTCTTTTCTAATCTGAACATTAAAAGTTAAACGAGCGTTAAATTTAGTTTGGGTATAAATCGACGGTATAATGTTGTAAATTATTGACAGCTGAAGAATAACTGTTTGCATTATTTTAATACCAACTTTGGAAGAAAATTATGTACTCTATAGGTACGGGAGTAAATGGTTACTACATGAAAGGTTTACTCAATCCCTATTAGTGAAGTATAACAGCAGTGAATTAATTTCGCTTCTAACAGTTTAGATTTCTGTTCCATTTACATGTGGTTGTAGGTATTGATCAGATATTCGCCGCAGTTACTGACTTAGTGTGTATGATTAAGGTGCGACTGGGAGAAGCATGATCGATAAAATATGTCAACTACCCTTTCATGATTAGTGGATTGCTGGTGGCTGTAACCTTTTTTTCGATTTCGTTAAAAAATAGCTTATTGCTTTATTACTTTATAACATAATACTCAATCGCAGGCCTCACAGGCTGGAAAATTGAAATTCTTAAAAATGATTAAAAAATTTAAACTAGCTGTGAAGTTGTAACAACTTTTGTGCTCATTCAATGAGCACTTTGCTTCCTCATATAGAGGAAGCATTAATTAAATAATCAAATGTATTAATATTAGGTCAATCGATTCGTCTCGACACAAATCATAACTTTTTTTTCATTTTATTTTTTTTTTTTAATTTAGTTTTCGAAAAAAAAAATACAAAAAAATTATTCAGGGCTATCTTCTATTTTTTTTTTTCTGACTTTTTCAAAAAAAATTGAAATTTTGCGGAAAATGTCAAAGTTTTTTATGAAAAAAATAAAAATAAAATTAAAAATGACAATCATCTCGAAATTTCCGTTTTTTCCGAAAATTAAAAAAAAAAACGTTGAAGATTGATCTGCATTATTTTTATAATTTTTTTTTCTGAAAAGTACATTTAAAAATAAAAATTTTGAAAAAAAACGTCCCGTTAGGTCAATTTTTGAAAAAGTTACGGCCATTTGAAAAAAAAGTCATTGTTTTGAAAAACCCATAACATTTTTTGGGTTAGGTAAAAAAATTTGAAAAAATTCTGAAAAATGTTTTCTATAGGGTAGAAAAAGATAAAAAAAGTTTCAGCCAAATCGAAAGGCGTCGGGTTCAAAAGGGGTGGATTTGGCATGGAAAGCCCCAAATAAATTGTAATATTGCAATGAAGCAAATTATGCATGTCGCAACCCACTATGCATTGTATGATCAATCTATTGTAAGAGGGACTTTATATTTATAAGCGGGAAAAATGCTGGAATTGTACGGGAATTTCGTGAGTAAAATTTAGTAGACACCCTTTTTAAAAAAAAGTACCCTATGAGCAACAAAACGGTATTCTATGTACTCTATTTTTTCTTATAGGGACTGTGAGGCCTTGTTGTTGCTTTATTTCAAGATCACAAAATTTTTTTTTTTTTCAAATAAAAAGTATACCCAATCGTATATAAACTGACTGATGCAAGAGGCATAAGAATTGCCAAGGTATGTAACATTAAGCCTCTCTTTGGCTTAAACTATAGAGATACTGTCGACAGGCTTCAATTAAGGTACATTAGGCTGTTAAGTCACATCGCTTTACAGTTCCCTGTCATGTCGGAAGTGCGTTAACGAAATTTAATTAGTCGTCGAAGATTGAAGGGTCACGAACCTAGAATCCTGTGACTACATGAGAATATCCTCCAGGCACTCTTCGCTCATGTCGAATCCCCAGGATACCACCGGAAATGTGTTATTTGCAGTAACCCCTCCGACACGCCCTCGACTCAAATGAATTAGGACGAACGCCTTTGGCACTCGAACTCTTCTTTCATTTTGCATGTACTATTCAGTTAGCTTCGGTAATCGAAATTTGTTAGCGGATGGCTAAATGGTTCAGGCATATGCATTTTTTCCTAAAATGAAAAAGGGCAGACAGTTTAAAAGAGTTTTAATTGGGGTTGATTTTTTTGCAACCAATCAGGATAATAGATTCCAAAACGATGGAAACCATCTCAAGAATATAATCAAAAAGAAAAAATTAATATTTCATTCTTTTGTAAAAAGCTTTATCACAAAAAACTAACTTTCATATTTCCTGATAAGAAAAATATAAGAATCCCTTGGTATGAAATGATCCCTGAAATGGAGAGTCCACCCCTTGGATATGATCAAAGAAGATCATAAATATTTTATTCCTTAGAGAAAAAAAACTCACATAGATATTTCACGGTAAGGAACCAAAAGAGAACAAATTTTTTTTACCTCAAAAAAATTCCTACAGTAGAAAAACCTCCCCTTCAATGTAATTAGGGAGAGGATAGTATACATATAATTGTTTATCAGAATTTAAAATATGTACTGTAAAGGAAAAATTTTTTTCTATTTAAATTCCGATCCAGGGTGTTTTAAACCGTAATGCAAATTTTTTACAGAGACCTTTGCTTTGTTTATAGCTTTTATAGCAAAAGTCACAATTTATCAGGTTAATGGGAAGCTAGACGAGCTGTGAATGTGTAAGCGTGAAATTAAATTCCCTCTCTCTATGTCGTTTGAATTTCATGGTAGAATATTCTGTCAGTATGTACGTAGACAGCTGTACACATTGTAAACAAGAGAATTACTGCATTCTACGGATAGATTTAGTGCAACTCGTTACGATGACGATTAGGTATTCGCCAGATATCGCTTGCGTCGATGTTGTTCACGAAACATCTATTTCGGACTATCGACATGTTGCTTTCCAATGGAATTAATCAGGATTTATAGTATATAGGTAAAAAAGAACTAATGAAGTTTCGTGTGAATAAAAAAAGTTTCTTTGATCCTTATTGAGTTATCAAAAATATTATTAAAAATTAGTAAAAAAAAAACTTAAAACAAAAAAATCACTGTGATTCCAGTTTAGTAAAATTGAATAGGAATGTTTTTACTTGGTGAACAGAAATGGCAGCTTTGTGAAATAACATTTAATTAAAAGAAACGTTTTTGGTGGATATAGAGTTATTTACGAACCGGAAAAGTATCTTGGCCACGTAGATAGGGACGAAAAAAATTAATTATAAGATAAGGGTGGTTTTCGTACCTAGTGAGTCAGACATTCTAGAGTTCTTTAGCGTTAGAAAAAGGGAGACGTTATCTTTGTGTTCTGGAAGTCGCGTAAATGACATTGATAACGCCTTGTTTCCGAAGCTCCGAAGAGTACGCAACGACCTGAAAATAAATTCCTTGTCTCTTCGATTCTTAAATGCATTCAATAAAACAACTGTAATTAATAGAAAAATTAATAAGTCTTCTATTTTTACTTCTTTTTCATACGATAAAAGTCTTTAATATCTATTACTTGTAAAATGCTTTAACAGAAGAAAATAACGATGAAAAAATAGCGAGCGTGTCAAAGAATAGATGTTTGTTCATATTTAAAGAATCGATTTGCCATATTTGAGATATGAGACATCCAATCTGAAGAAATTTATGTTAAAATTATTACTAGAAGTGTCTTTAGTAACATTGTACATGTACATATCCGTTCTTGCAATATCTTGCAGCTGAGTATCCAAGGTCGGTAGTTTTTTTGTGATTATTCTATTTACATTTCGATGCCAAGAGGGACGTCTATTTCCAGACAATCAACGATCTAAAGTTACAAAGTTGGCGATCTAAAGAGGTAGGATGTTGTCCAAAGGAAGGAAAGAGGTGAATGGCAAGGGTGACATTTAACGATCGAAAGAGGATCGATATAACGTCTAAAAGAGGTAAAAAAAAAAAAACACGAATGGTATTTGATGCAGGCCGGTATCAAGCATTGGTGATAGTATCAACTTCTATAGTGCAATTTTATCTCCAGTAGCAGTAAATTTTATACTTATCATTTAATATTTAATATTTATATATTATCACTTATAAATTTTTTAAAATCCAGAGCAAAAGTTAATGATGCCCTGCAAAATTTGGTTCCGATATTCGGAACACGCAAACAGACATTCAGGTTTATAATTGTGTAGATTCTAAGATGCAATTTAAATTAAGTGAGAATTCATAAAAATAAATGTCTTTGAAATATTCCTTTTCTTGAATTGAGATAAAGATGTCACAACCGAGTGTAGGATGTGCAGATTAGCGTCATGGAAAGGAGCATCTTGCAATCGCCATAGTCACGAAGGCAGAGTATTGTTTAGAAACTTTTTGCAGATAATATGATGAAATACGATGGAGCAAAGCGACTGGAAAATTGATATGTCGGGGCAGTTTATTCGGTCCAAGCTTGCTGTTGGAGTAAGGATACGGATCATTGGCTAGGTCACATTTTATTTTCTCGTCACTGAAGTACTACTTTTCTCTTGCACTTCAAAATCCATTAGTTCAGCAAGAAATAAGACCATTCGCCACAATACTTCGAAGATTGCGGAAAGATAAAGGGACTCTGCTTCACTGAAGTAGAGTCTAAAAGTTTCTTCCAGTGGAATGAAGCGAGGTTTCTAAATGTATCAACAAAGAGTTCATAAGTTCTTATGATATATAATGCTTTCTTCTCCAAATGTCCGAAGTCGCAGGCTGTAAACTAAAAGAAATATTAAAAGCGACGTGTAGAATCAGCGGAAAAAACCTAATATAAGACCTTGTTTAAAAGAAAAATATTACCTTCTGCAATTCAAAGCTGAATTGGTATGTAAAACAGTCTCAGTAAAAATCCTTGAACACTTGAAAATTGTCAAAATCCCTTAAAATTTCTAGAAACGTCTTGCAATTCCTCTCTAAAAAAAGTGATGTAACGAAACGTCCCTAAAATCTCGCATACATTGTTGTTTCAAATCTGCTCTCTAACCCGTGTGGAAATCTTCCCAAATAAGCCCAATTATTATTTGGGCGCCAATCTGGGCCCAATTGGGCAACCCTATTT
>JAUESH010000024.1:17639956-17657710 GCA_032275165.1 Synergus magnus
ATTGTGATTTTCAGAAATTTTAAGGGATTTTACCAGTTATTGGGGTTTTATAGAATCTTAAGAAATTTAAAGGGTTTCGGAGAGATTTAATTAAATATTCAAAATTGTTGAAGTATTTAACGAAATTTTCATGGAATTTTGAATAATGTTAATCAATTTAAATCATAGTTGCTAGTAAATTAAAAAAAGACCCGAAATCTCATGAAATCTCTTGAATTTTTTTGTAAATCCCTTAAAATTCTTTGAAATTTCCTAAACTCATTCCAAACTGTTTGTAATCACAAAAACTACCTAAAATTTTTATTCAGTCCCTTGAAATCGTTAAATATTTCTTAGAATCCATTGATATATTCGAAAAATATTAAAAATATTTTTAAACTCACAGAATTTTCGTTAAAACCTTTGAAATTTTGTTGTAATCATTTGAAATTACTTACATCACCACCACCAGGACGAAGAGTATTTCCATTGCCGCCAGAGGGTTGACCAGTGTAATCAGGGAATCCTGGAGTGGGTCTTGGACCTGGAGTAGGATATCCTCCACCTCCTGGAGTTGGTCTTGGTCCTGGCGTAGGGAAGCCAGGCGTTGGCCTTGGACCTGGAGTGGGATATGATGGCCTACCAGGTGTCACAGGTCTTGTTGGCCCTGTTGGGAACGTAGGTGTTGGTTTTGATGGCCCTACTGGAAAACTCGGCCTTTGCGAGGGGAAGGTCGGCGTGGGCCTTGTAAATGGAACTTTTGGTGTGTTGTAGTCATAACCTTTCGTCGGTTCCGGCGGTAGATATGTATTCCTTCTGGTGCCTGGCGGTAAATCGCAGACGACAGTGGCCACTGCCAAACAGAGAACTGTCATCTAAAGAAGGATTAAAAGAAAGTTGTTTATTATATTTTAAGATATTTGTCAAATTTGAATAATTGTAACATAACAATTATATTTATTTTATTAGATACTGAATTTTCTTTAATATTCAGGAAATCGAAGAACTATTCATTAATTTCTTCAAGTGAAGATTTTTGGAGCGCAAAGTTGCTATAGAAACTTAAATGATCCTATAAAAGAGCTCAATCTGATGAAGAGGTAATCATAAAGTTTCAAGTGGATATAAATATCTACTTAAAATGCACATTGCATATTTATTAGTCTCGTAAATAGACAAGATAACCAAATACTATCTTTGAGACTTTTCAAGGAGTGCATGAAAAAGAAGAGTTTTCTGCATTATAGTGCACTTTGCGCACTGACTCGCAACATAAAACCTGAGAATTATCGGAAAGATTAGTAGAAATCTGCCACTAATTGCTGAATGAGTAGGATCAAGAGGGAGATAGGCAGTAATGCGATGTTGAGTTACAAAGCAACATTTCTTTGTTGTTAAGTACTAGATTTACAGGAATCGGTAGGTCGTATTTATAAATTTATAGGTATTACTCAATATTCTCTAAGAAATGGTAAACTGATAAGCTGATAACTGATAACTTATAAAATATGAGTAGATAAACTTTAATATGCTATATTTGACATATATCTTGAGTATTATTACAAGTATTATTTGCAATTATAAATATCACTAAGTGCGCTGATATATTGCACTGATCGATAAACTTAATGTGAATTTAATAAATTGAAGAGTTCTGACAGATTGACATGTCTAAAGGTAATTTTTTCAATATTCATTAACTTAAAGTACTAAATTTCGTGTAATAAAAATTTTTATATTGTTCAGGCTACTGTCAAGGGAACTTTAAAAGAAAAGCCAAAGCAAGCTAGGTAACTCTGAAGGAAAATTACCAGAAGTAATAAAAAAGACTGAAGGTAATCCTAAAGCACAAGAAGGAGTCATTTTAAGGGACAAGATGTGTCTCTCAGAAACGTATATATTGCATTTGAGTTTTATCTATACGATATTCTTAATACGGTTTTTGAATTAAAGCTTACAATCAATTTAAAATAGTGATTCTAAATGAAAATGGGCTGGACATTTTTTCTTATATTTACTATTTTACAACAAAAATCTTCAAAAGTGTGTGATATGTGTATTTAATTGCCTCTTTATAATAATAACGGAAGGTTCCATTATGTTATTTAATTCTGAAAGTGTACTTAGAGTGTTTTTTAAGAGACATAAAAAGGCTATTCAACATTTCCACCTTTAAGAGTAAAATGTGTGCTACTTTTTCGAAATTAGTATAGAGTTGCATTTGAAAATTATATTGATGAAAGCTCCAAAGTACAAGCCTGGAATGATCCTGTAGGCTGTACTCGATTGTTAATAATAAGATTGTCCTTTTCAAAAGTAGGAATGGTAAATGCACTTTGCAATTCAACGAATCGACGTGCACCTGTTCAAAAGAACGATTGTAAGGAAGTCATAGGCCAAACCATTAGTATCTCAATGTCGGGAACGTCGCGATCTTAGCACACAAGTAGATATAAATGCAGCCTCGCGACCGCTCCTTTTATTTTACCTTTCAGTCAGCTAAGGAACTTGATTTGAAAAGTTCATGTTACACGCAGTAAGAGTCAGTCACAACCCTAGCTTGGGAAGAATGTAATAATTCTTCTTTGCAATCAAAAAATAGAATGGGGCATTTACAAACATTTAAAACTTGAAAGCTGAGCAAAAAATAGAGTAAACAAAGTTTTGGCTTTGATATTGAATTTCCCGATGATAGATTCACGTGAATTCAGCTGGTGAATTAAAGAAGAAACGGAACCCATTAACCACACTCAATATTTCAGCTATTTCAGATAATTAGATTGCCAATGAGATTAATATGGAATAATAGGCCTGTAGAGATGGAAATTGATGTAGATTCTAAGTACACAGGAATCGATTGGGCTTCATGATTTGCTAATGTATACCCAATTAAATTCTCTTAATTATGAAAAAAGAAGAAAAATATTTTTCTTCATTGAGAAATTTTGCAAGGGAAGCAGAATTGCGGGAGTTATAAGTTAGGTCGAAGCCAAGAAAGGGAGGAAAAAGCAGTGGTTTTAGTGAAGTTTCCATGGTCTAATTAAACGGGATGGAGTCAATATCCGCGATTTCAATTTTTATATCAATCAGTATTCTGATATTAATTTTAGTTATTTACCATTCGATAACTCTGGAAAATTAGCAAATTAAATGAGAATTATGTTGATTTGCTATTAATGCTGATTCCAATTTTAATTAAATGGATTTAAAGAGTACTTAACTCACCGCTTTTAATTTCTTCCGAATGGAACATAATATTACGTAAATAAACTCAGGAATCATTTCACTTTATTTCCTTTATGTTCCAAACTGAATTTTTACGGATCTCTTTTACATATTTAAAAATATTTTTATTACGTGTGAATTTAATCCGTTTGCTGAAATACGTAATATCTAATTGGTTTAGGTATTCGAAACGAACCTAATTATTTTAAATTTATACAAGTGATAAGGATCCATGCTGAAGTATTGATGACTCCTGATTTCCATAATGACTACTTTGCCTCGTAGTTTGCAGAAACTACACGAAATGATGCTAAATTTGCTATTTGAACTCTTCTCCTTTCCTTACTTCATTCGCATGCACATTTCTAGGTGGTCATCTTTCTCATAAATAACTAACGTAAGAGCAGTTGCTCCTGAGAAAGTCCTAACTACGCCAATGGTACTAGTCACTTATCCAACGAAGTTGCAATAATTGAAACTGAAACTACTACTTTCCACGTGAAAGCATCTCTTCCGATCGAACACGTTGCATAATCCGATGTGTGTACAGTGTACACGACTCCTTGATTGTATTTCGAAACTATCAATGTCGTTACGCTCAACTCGTCCAATGGAAGCTTCTACCACCGATTATTTTAGATTCGTCCTGCTTGCAAAATTGCTCACGAACAAATCAAATTTTACGGAGCTTTCGCTCAGTTTCGATTTTCCGTATTCAAAGGATGCTACATGTATTTGTACAGATTAATCGAAATACGTGGAATATGAACCCAGGATGAAATCTAGTACTGAGCATCTCGGCAAAGGTTATCGACGACGAACCATGGCATCAATATTGTCTATACTTCACATTTGCTCGCGATGTTTTGCAGCAGGTACGTGCGTCTAGCAAATATGATTACTTATTGGTCGAGATGTCTAACGCTTCAGGAAATTTTCTACTCTTGCATCATAAAATCAAACATAAAAGTCGAAAAACTTCATTTCCTTATTTTGTGACACTTTTTATAGATCTTTCGATTTGGCTGAAACTTTTCCCATTGAAAATATTTTTCAGAATTTTTTCAACTTTTTTTACCGAACCTAAAAAAAGTTATAGGGTTTTCAAAAAAATGGCTTTTTTCTTTTCCAAATGGCAAAAAAATACGTCCCGATAAGTCAATTTTTGAAAAAGTTACGGCCATTTGAAAAAGAAAAAAGCAATTTTTTTGAAAAACCCATAACTTTTTTTGGGTTAGGTAAAAAAATTTGAAAAAATTCTGAAAAATGTTTTCGATAGGGTAGAAAAAGATTAAAAAAGTTTCAGCCAGTGGCGTACCTAGAACATTGAGCGTCTGGGGCAAAGAATGATTCGCCGCCCCCCTCCCCTCTCGTTTTACACGTTCCTTTTTTTGTAATAAAAAAATTTTCTATGAAAAAAAATTTTTTGAGTATCATTTCTCTATCTTAAGGAACAGCGAAGATCATTTTGCCGCCACAAATCTTTGCGCCTGGGGCGACCCCCCCCCTAGGTACGCCACTGGTTTCAGCCAAATCGAAAAGGGTCGGGGTCAAAAGTGGTCGATTTGGCATGGAATGCCCCATATAAAGGTTTCCTTTACTTTATGAGAAATCGTGGCCCTAAAGCCAAATTATTCCAAATCCTTATAATTTGTCCTTAAATTAACAAAGATCATAATGAAATGAATCGCTAGATTAAAATGAAATATTTTTATCAGTAGAAATAACTGGAATTTTATAATTCATATCAATTTATATTAATGTACTGATATATACTCCCAAAGTAATATTTATACATAATTTAATTTAATTCAATGAACATCCTTTTATTTTATGTAATGGGTCTCAAGAGTGAGAAGTTAAGCACACAGAACTAAATTTTGTGAATTCATTATGCAATCTAATTTGTAGATACAAACTTCAAGTAACCTGTATTCAAAATTATATAAGAATACACCAAGAAACAAGAAGTGTCATTACATTCTCTTCCATGTCAGATAATTATAGTCAGAAATATCAAGGATAATTATGTGAACTCAAAACTTTCCTGAAATTAAGGTTCGCGAGCAATGAACTTCAAAACGAAAAAACACTTGATTCTAATTAAATTGCCAACATGAAAAGTACATAAATGGGTACATAATCACACCTTGTATGAACATTATATGTAAAATTCGTAAGATTACAAACACAATAGAATACGAAACAAGGAACGCGAGAAGCGAAACGTGAAATGGAATATGTATATATATATTTTTTGAAAGAGAAAAGCATAGCGGAAAACGCGGGATATAACACAGGAAAAGCAAAAGGTAAAACTCAAAACTTGTTTCCCGTTTCACAGTTTTTGTTTCTCGATTCATTGTTTCGTTGACCTCGTTTACTCCTCGTATGGTAACGAAAACTGGAACGGTGGGGTTGCAATTTCCAGCGATAAAGTATATTTTCTTGGAAAATAAGAGAGTATCAATTTATTTCTAGGTCAAAGGCACCAGTTGTAGAAGATTGCTTGAATTTATTTGATATAAGTTTGGGGATTTTGATGCAATGGTGACAAATTTTTTTAAGAATTAAAGCTAATGTATGAATGAAAATTATAAAATGTTTAAATAACACTGAATTGATTTTAATTTTGATTTATGAAGCCCTTTTTTCGATTTTGCTTACAAGTTGAAGCCAGGGCAAATCCAGACCTGGAAGTCATTGAGTTTTTAAAAACAAAATGTAAACCTCGGACTTTATGGAACGGCAGATTCAATTGGAAAATCTACCCGCGCTTTAAATAAGCTTTTTTTAATAACCTTGAATTTTCTCGAAATTCCCTTAAAATTCTGCGAAGAACTTTAATATTGCTTAAAGTCACGTAACTTATCAAAATTCCACGGCAAAATTTAAAATCCATTAAAATCTTCTAAAACCCTTTAAAATCTCTTAAAATTCCATGAAATCCTTTAAAATTCTATAATAAAGTTCAGAATAATTGTTGAAAAGTAGGCCTACAATTTTTTCAAAATTAGACCTGGAAAACCTGAAAAAAGCCATGGAATCTTGATACCAGACTCCTGTAGCAATCCTGTTTTTGGAACTTTTTTAAGATACTTTTGTCCTGATTGCAACTTGTAAAAAATGTTCAGAAAAGTTGGTACTTTACTACTAATTTGTCTCACTCCCGGTAGTTAAGTAAGACTTTCTTTTAATTTCATCAGAGTTCTACCCTAAATGTAGTGAAGTTCCTCTTCTTGTACACCCCGTAGTACTTCTCAAGAATGCATGGAATAAAAACCTCTGAAGTTCCCTAAGGCGACAACACTGTTTCGACTCACTTGCTCTATCCTCTCTTTTCCTACGACACTCACTATTTTCCCAAAATCCGGTAAAAAGTCGCCTACTTAGGACAAGATTTCTCAGGGGAAAAAACCACCTTGCCTCCCCCTTGAAATCCTTCTGCATCCGCATTACGAGGTTCACAGATATTCAGATATTCCTGATATCTAGCTGCGAATTCGGGGAACGAAGAACTCCCTTCGTGATTTCGATCGAGGAATCTTCCTTCCAGGTGGAAATTCCAGATATCATCCCAGAATTCATCCTAGGGTAAACAGTAGGCAGCTTAAGAACTCCATCGGAATCCTCAGTTGTCGACGTACCTGAATGTGAAACATGTTTCCGGGCTTGCTGATGGCCCGCTACCGAGTCGAAGACTTTATCGACAACAAGCACCGAACTAGCTCCTGTTACTTGTGTGTGTTTGTACAAAGACACAGTATCCTCTTGGCTGACTGCCTCTGGCCGTTCGGGTCCTCGGATTCTCACTTCCGCTCTCGCTCGGTTGGAGGGTTGCTTCTCCGGTAAAACACGGAGGTGGGACGACTGGGCGCGAAAACGAACGACTGGGAAATTGAATGAATATGCATACGCCGGCCCGACGGAGGATAGAGTCGGTAGGTAACTGCTCGCCATGCCGCCGGCTTGTGTTTATATAGCGTGGGCCTAATAAGATGATCCTTCGACTCTCCGAGGAGCGAAGAGCGCACCAGAGGAAAGAGGGGCACCTCCCTTACTACGCTTACACGCTTACCTTACCTTGCCTTCGAACCTGGCGGAGGCCAACCGCGAGAGGGCAAATCGTGCTCTGCCGTGCTCCGAGCTCTATCACTCGAGAGGAGCTCCAGATCGAGAGGGAAGAGTAAACAATTCTAAGGCAGAGAGTAATGAAAGCATGGTTAGCCTCATCTCCTCTCCAGTTAAGTCTTCAGGTACTTTTGCTTGAACGTAACTCTGAAGTCTAATCTGGAAGGTCTAGTTTGGCCCAGGTTAGATGCTAATCAGCTTTTCGTGACCTCTGGAGAAAAAGGTTTCCAAGTTCTTAAAGTTCTTGGGGGTTCGGAACTCACTTTAATGGAAATCCACGTGGATTAATGAATTTCCAGGGTATCTACTCTGCGGGAATTTAAGGAAATCCAGGAATTGTCCTTGATTTTATTTTTGATGATCTTCAAAAAAAAGCGTCAATTGACATTAATTTACCCATCCTACATTTTCCTCGGTAGTTCAAACTTCGATTTTTAATTTCTTAGAGTCGGCTGATTGAGCGTGTTAAACGCTCCCATAGATGCAATCCTTGCTCTCGATTATCTATAGAAAGATGAGAAGGTCGAGGGAGCAGGTTCAAGCCCGATCTTGAGAAATCTGCTTAAATTTCACAACTCACATTGCAGATAATAGATTCCATTCAACCAAATGAGAGGTTGAATAGAATCTTCTTTATTGTCATTGTGTAGAAATCGTTGCCACAGCTTTCAGGAAACTTTGCAATTATGTTCCAAGTTTGCAGCCAAAATAGTTAAAAGACTGAAGGAGGAAGGCAAACACCTACTCCGCGATTCATGCTCTTTAGTTATTTATATGACGTCCCTGGATAATACGAAAACAGTCGAATATGTCGATTCGATTTGGAGGCTGCTTCCGCCTCTGTATGTATTCGACCTGATTTCAACTCCACATCCACAGCTTGATTCGTTTCCCACTGGAAACGATCGGAATCGGAGAGAGTTGAGAATTGAGCATTCTTGGATGTGGCGGGGAAAAAAGCACGTTTCTGGGAAGGGGATATCGTGTAGTGTAGATGGATAAAGTGATACGTGCTTTAGCGAATTTGCGGTTTGGTTGTTTTGTAGTTGATGATGCTCGTTTTTATCTTTCGAAACGACATCTAGGTCATACCAGAGAAAGACTGAAATTTTATTTCGAATTTATAAAGGTATGATCTTATTTCTTGCGATCCGTGAATTTTTTTATGTGTTCTTTTGAGTAATTTTGAGTAACGAGACGCGCGTGTGTTTAATTTGTTTTTAAATTTTATATTTTATGATATTTCATATTTCTTTAAAGTGTGATACTTTATAAACTATTGATATAGACATTTAATATAGATAGATGATATAGATAATATAAATAGATTTATAATATATAATATATATATTTATCTTTTTCCATTTCTTTTTGATTTTGATAGAACTTTTCGTCCTTTTTCGAAAACTGCCGGAAAATTTATATCAGAGAATCAGAATGAGGAAAATGCGTTACGATTTTCGATATATTTTGAGTTTTAATTCGTTCATCTTTTTAGAACAGGATTTTAAAGGATATCAAGGGATTTTAAGTTATTTTAACAAATTTCAAGGGATTTTCAGAAATTTTAAGGGATTTAATGTATTTTACGAAATTTAAATGAGTTTCACGAGATATATTGGTATCATAAGGAATTTGAAGGGATCTTATTGGATATTAAGTATTTTAAAGAGATTTCAAGGGATTTAAAGAAATGTGAAAGAATGTCACGAAATTTCATGGATTTTTAAGGACTTTTAAAGGATTTCAAGGGATTTTATTAAATTTATCGGTATTTAAAATGTATTCGTATTTAAAATTGAATTCGAAAAATATATAGGTTGAAAAAGAAACAAAGTTGTTACATAAGTTGGTCTGAGTCAATTATCACGACTTTCAAGCACATCTCAGCAATCTATTGAGTGATGATTCGCTATCGCAAATCTTGATAAATCGTTCTCAATTTGCTATTTTCGTGTTCTTAATTTGTTCTTCTTCTGTTTGATTTTTGAAGGTAATTCAGTTTACATCATAACTACTCTCCTAAAGGTTTTAAAATGACTTTCCTTTTTTCTAGATCTTCACTAGTAGATTGATTGAGATGAATGCTCGATCACGGCCTTTCAGTTAGCCGTTGGTGATTTAGCCTTCAATTAGACCACTATTGAAAATAATTTCAGTTTCTCAACGAATTAAAGTCAAGAGCTATAAACGCGTTGGATAGGTAAAATTTATGATATAATATATCTTCATCATCACATGTCCTCAAATGGAAAATAGTTAATGAGTTACTGACGATTTTAGTCTCAAACCAAACAGATTCACATATAATTTCACAAATTTGACTTTATATTTTTATTAAATGAATGATGAAGTGTTTTTAGAATAGACTTTTAAAACCTTTTAAGCTACCATCAAACAGTAGACACTGAAACTCGAAGAGGCATCATAGATGCCACTGGAGCCAATTACGAGCTTTTGGTTTAAAGGTAGTGAGTTTTATAGGGATTTTGGTCCCTTCATACCCAGGATTAATCGTCCTCGGGGACCAAAGCGAAATTCTCTAACCTTTACGATCGTCAGAGCTTTCAGCCTCGGGCGTGAGACGGCGAAGAGTTTAAAGCAGCGAACGAAATGAGCAAATATCGGCGAAAGGACAACAAGAGCTAGGCTTTTGTAGCAATAATGAAGCTTCGAGCCGACTGGCGTGACATTAGCGATTGATCCGAGAGTAAACTGCAATCGGTGTCACCTATGTGTCAACGAGAATACGAGAATGTTCCTACATGGAAGAGCATTAGGATTCGCGAGAAAGACACGAGATGAGCCAGCAAAAATGGTTAATAACTGGACAAAGAAATCAGTGACAGAGTTGTGGGCTTAACGTAGGCCCATTATTATATGACACCAGCATTGACACTAATGACGTATGTCAAGTGGGATGATTTGTAACTCAAATTCTCAAACTATAAAGTAGAGGGCGTATAAAAATTGGGTTGCCCGGGATTTAGAGAGATTTTATAGAATTTAAAGAGACTTTGAAGGATTGCAAAAGATTTGAAGTGATTTTAAGGAATTTCAAGAATAGGATTAGTGATGACATTGTTTTATTTCAAATGTCTCAAATGCAACACTAGTTTTGTATGCAAAACCAGTATCTGAAATCACTCAATATTTCTTCTCAATATAGTAAGGAAACTCTCGAATTCGGCAGTAAACAATAAGTCTGTTTATTATTTCTCGGTTTGTGATTCTTAAAAATGTATAGCTGTCTTTATTGTTTCGAACTGTCACTGTTATTGTAGTCTGTTTATTAAGCTTTAATGGCCTTAGAAGACGCTTTCATCCTGTGTTTGGTTTTAACTCTCGATCGGAGAGGTCATGCAAATCCAAAGTAAAACGACGTATCTCACGTGTTACGCGAACGGAATAAAGTCAGTGATTTTGTGACTTAGTTATTCGGTGATTCTCTATCAAGTGTTCTTTCTTTTACAAGTTTTTTTGTGAAGTGATTTTCCGGCAAAAAAGTGATTTGTGCAACTCGACTCGATGGCTGAGAACTCGGGATCAATTGTCTTGGGCAAGTAAATAACTTTTAGTCAATTCGCTAATACGTTTTTATAAACTATTATTCTCAGGAAAAATAATACCTGGATTAAAAGAATTTAAGTCAATACAACCTTTTTCGTATAATCTTTCTTATCGTGTGCGTCGAAAAAGTTTGTCGTAAATAGCGAGTTTTATACTTTCTAGGAAGTTTTAAGAAAGAAGGTTAAAAGGTGAATTCCCTCTAGTTCAGGCCGCTGCAACTTTTCAAATACTTTCTTTTTTTTTTAAATAAGACATGTTTTCCCTTGACAAAACTCTTGTTCCTTGAATTTGTATATTCTTCAAGAATTTTTAAACTTTTACCCAGTAGAAACAAAGTGAAAATGGTTTTTTGCATAAACAATCTGTCTTGTAACAAGATTTGCGATATTACATATTGAGATTCTTCGTTTGATATTTAAATAAAGGAGAAGAGAAATTGTGATTTCTACGGCAATGAAAACAATCATTTAGTCATTCAGATTTATGGTTCTTGTTCAAGGGCAACTTTATTCACTTGCTAGATTTTTTATAGTTTACTTAACGAATCGTTAGAAAGTCAGCCATAAATTGACCATCTGCCTATTCTTGAAAACTGCGTCGTCTGTTGCAAGAAACTTTGCATGTTCTACATCCAAGGGTGAACTTTTACCTACTGAAAAGTTTTCTTATCAAAGTTTTGATGTCACAGTTTAAAGAGTTTATTTGCTAACCGTGTAATATAAATTTGTGGAAATTTGTATGTTCATAACACAATACTCGGGGAATTTGATAAAAGAAATGAAAATATCTTCAATTAGGAATTGCAGCACAATTTATTCGCAGCGTTGTTCACGTCGCTGAAGTGTAATTCTTTATTTGAATCATACATGAAGATTTCAATGCTCTCCACGAGAGATAGGTTTCGGAAAGCCACTCGAACTGGAGCTTTTCATTCCGGACTTGAGATTGATCATGAATAGGTGGAAGTGAGAAAATCTTCTCTCGTACTTGAATCTTCACACGCCAGACGCATTTCATTTCATTGCATTGGGTCGTATGTTCGAATAGCACAATAGCATGAAGTCGTTGTGGGAAAGCGAAAGTAGTGTCATGTGACAGTTGTCGATTTGAAAATAAGTATCACGGGAAGAATGCTGCATCCTGTGTATGTGGGAGTGATTTTCTCACTGAAAAATAAATCTCATTAGTTATCTAACCAAGTGACAGTCATTTCATGATTTCATAATCAGAGCTCTCATTAATAAAAGCAATTCGCACTTGTAAATACATGAAGTATGAAAAAAAACAAAACGATCCTCATTACGTGGCCTACGTGCACGTGAAAGCTTGAAAGAAGTGTTTTTCTAAAAAGCATGTTAAGTGGCTTTTCCAAGGCTAATGCAGACAGAAGAAAGAAAACAGAAAATGTAGTAATTTAAATTAGAATGACAATGGACTTCCCTCTTTTTTCATTTTTCTACAGTCACACGATTGCATGCGTCTTAATAGCGCGTTTCTCCCACCTTTATCATCATTAGTTAAAGCTTCTTTTATAATCATGCCGATAATGTTAAACAATTACTGTCTCTGTCCCTTTGACATTCCTGCGTCTTTGTCTCGGTCCTTGCTTTTATCTCCATTTGCGATCTGCTGATCTGTAGGACTGGTGATATGTACATCCGGGATAACTAGTGTCTTATTTGCCAGAAGCGGATTTAAGCCTTTGTCGAGTCCAAACACTGATAATTGTATTGGTGGAAAACTTGAGAACTTAATATGTGTAAAGAGGTGATATCAATCTATAAGTTTCTTCATTGTTCCAACAATTAAATATTACAAATAACAAACAAAATACTGATATTTACATTTATTATAGTCGAAAATATTCATATCATAAACAAGATGTTTAAAATCCTATTAATAAACTCAGATCTTTTCTCCATTCTTCTGATGATTTTTATAAAAATGCAAATTCAGTAGATTTAAGTTAATTTTCAAGAACAGTAAACAAAAGTAAGAGGTGTTCCGACTCAGAGAGAAAATTTCTAATTAAAAGTTTTATGAATACAGTTTTCTTTTGTTCAATTTTATGAATTTTATTCTTTCAATTTTATCATAATCTTGTGAATCTTTTCAAATTATTTAAAATTAAAAAATTGAGTGAAGAAAAAAGAGTATAGTAACAAGTTAAACAAAATAATAAGTATATAATGAGAAATTCAACAATCTTAAAAATGAAATAGGCGGAAAGTTTATTGAAATATTTCTAAAGGGATTCAATTTTATCGTCATACCGATTTCTTCATGAGAAGAGTTATGACAAAGAGTGCTTATATCCGACTAACAAAGTATGAGAAACGGAAAACGATTATCTCACATAATCTGCGACGAGAAATATATGCATAAATGCGAAAAAGTCAGAGTGGGCGTAACCACGATTCACAATTATCTGCTAATTCGTGCGGTAGGATTCCTTATTTGTTTTGCAATAAGGATGCAACTAATGATTCTCCATTCGTTCTTTCTCGGTAAGAACGGCAATGATTTATATTCGCCAGGATGAACTGATTGCGGCCCCTTTCAAGAAGATTATGTATTACAAGACTCGCATCTACAAATGAAGTTTCAGCATTTTTCAATTTTCAAGCTTTGTCATATTCACTTATGTTACTTTACAAAACAATTGCAAAAAGCGATTTCATCCATTTTTCGAACACTTGGATTGCTTCTCTCATTTCTCGCCTCATAAACGATATGAATAATGAAATAAATAATTAGGTTTCTATTCGAGAATCAATCTGAATCAATTCGAATCAATCTTAGGATTTCATTATTCATTAATTAAGCGAGTCTCCAGTAGGAGCGAGCTACTTCACATTGAATCGAGCAAAGGCCTTTGCTTAATCAATTATTGAAAATCGGTGGTTTCCATTCACAGTCGCGGTATTATATCAGCGCTTTATTAGGACAACGCGCCTTGAGCGATCGTTAAATCTCTAAAGACGGTGCTTGGTCCGTAATTACTCGGAACTTAAATCTGAGAACTTTGCTACTCATCTATCAACTAACTACCTGGCTACCTCATCGTAATTTACTCCTCAAATACAATGTGCAACACGGTCGAATGTAGTGAAGCTAGCAAAATGTCAGACCGCATTTAAGTTATAAGAGTACTCTCTAAAATTGAATCAGTGGAAGTTCACTGATTTTATATGTTACGTATAACATATAAACATACCTAAGTTATTCACTTCAGCATCATTAGGTCAACATCGTTCCACTCTGTACCATAGTCTGAAATCACTATATTCTTTTGCCAATTTGCAGTTACATTAGCACCTCTTAAGATGTATAACGATTTAACGATTATCGATTCTTATTTGACTGCACACTTGACATTTTACGTTTACGCCCACGACTTGTGGCAAATGCATCGACAAGAGATACTTCGACATTAACGCAGCTATATTTTAGAGCTTTTATAGAAGTGGATGAGAAAAAAGTAAAGAGACTCAATCAAACTATAAAACCACCTTGCGCAATTTAATTAACACTCAATTGCCTGACAGTATTAACGGGCAAGGGTTATTAGCAGTGTCATACTATAACCGGAAAAACCAGGAAATACCGGAAAATGACCGGAAATTTGAAATCGTCCATCGATTCGCCACCCTGAAAATGATTTGACACTCTATTATCATTTAAAGAAAGTCAAGAGTTTGTTATTTTTAATACTCTAAACATTAAATTAGAAATGAATTGAACGAAGGACTTATTCCCTGGTAACTAGCATCTTTAGTCAATAATCAATAATCAATAGAATTTTCTTAAAGGGAAAGTGGTATGGATCGATAAAAGTCAAGGTTTACTTTTGAGTTCTTACAAGGACGAATTTACTTTTAATTCGATTCCCCGTCATTTTACAGCTGACATTCTACGCTCGGTTAATGCTCAGCGGATAACACGTTTTTTTTTGTTCAAGTCATGACCCCTCTACAAGTATTCCCCCGCTCGCGTGCACATTGTTCGACGTTCGTGACATTTCATCCTGCTTAACCTTAAGGATCGCGTTCCAAGATCGTTCCTCGTCGTTTGCGTGACCCGAGTTACGTATAACTGTACATACGAAATAGGAGCAAAAAATTCTAAGTTCCGTAAGTCGCCTCTGACTTCGTACTTTGTACGAGGCAGGCCACATCAACTTAACGAAAAAATATAGGTCCTGGAGAAACCAACCTCGAAACGAGCATTCGCTTTTATCGAAGTACGTGAAAAATTTAATTTTTTCGAAAGAAGAGAGAGTTTCTTCTATTTTCCCAGAAACAACAGTAAACAAAAATTTATATATACATAATAATCTCTTTCTCTCTACCAATTCTTACCTCGACTCGAAAGAAAAACTAAAAAAAGAAACAAATACCCTTCCACTCTTTTCATGTTTAACTTAATTATACGAAAGTCACATTTCCAGTTCTCATTCTATTTACTCCACTACTTTATACTTCTTTTAAAGATTAAAATACGAGATATATTTTCTTCTGTCTTTTGCAGATAATTAATTTACTTGCTGTGCTAATATACAATGTTGCAATAAATTTTAATTAAACTAGCAAACCAACACGCGCGCTACGCGCACGATTATTTATTTTACTTCTTACAACTTCAAGTCATTCAAAAACCAATGAAATTTCACTGATTTAAATTTAGAGAGCAGGTTTGAAACAACAATGTATGCAAGATTTTCGAAACATTTCGATACACCACTTTTTTAAGATACGATGAAGTAAGGATACACGGAGAAAAATGGATAGTAGATCCTACTAAACTTTTTGACGGACTAAACTGTTTAATAAATCCTACTACTCCGTAAGTAGATCCTGCTACTAAATTCGTAAATTCTACGAAGCCAACAGTAGAATTTACTAAACAGTTTAGTCCGTCCAAAAGTTTAGTAGGATCAACTATCCATTTTTCTCCGTTTATATTCTTGCTTTTTCTCAAGTGTCAATTTATACACAAAATTTGTTAATTTTAATCTGGATTACTTAAGATTAAGATTCCATTTCCAGCACATGAATAAGAGGTTTTTGGATGCGCATAATGCATGTAAACCGATGAAAGAATGACGTCATGTGGAAAGCATAGACTTGATGCGAACTATTTCTTATGTTCCTAAGGATCAATGCAATCTTTCCAACGACGTTCAACATCTTGTCATTGAGCGTTTCGGAAAGGAAGGGAGATTTATCGCGTTCTTCGATAGGATGATAGGACGACATGTCTAGTACCGGCACTTTGTGCTAGCAAGCTTTACGATGTGCCAGAAGTAACAGCGCATTTGCGGCTAGGCAGTTGTCTGTCTTACTCGACATGCAAGTAAAACAAGAATGACTAGGTGTCTAGTAATGAACGAGCCCTACATGCTTGCAACTAACGCGTTCACGCCACTCGGAAAATTCGTTGACGCGCTTATTGCGTCACTGTGTTGTCACGACTGATCAATGATTCAACAAGCAGTTGAATCTGTAACTGTAGTATGTAACTGTCGATGTTATTGAATTTAATCTATAGATTGAACAATGTTTACATTGCATTATTTATAAAGTAGCATAAAATATACGCCCGCTGCAGCGCTCGGGAAACATTAGACCGATTCCATAAATTGGCCTTTAAATATATCATTCTAAAATGAAAATAAAGGGATAAGTACTTCATAGTTTAGCCGAAAAAAAATTTATCTTAGGAATTAGGAGCTATTAAATTCCATTTAAGGCAAGAAAGACTGCAACAGTATCTCATATGATTTCTTGCATGAAAGTATGAAACGGCAGAAAAAAAAAAACAAAACGTGATAATTTGAGATTGTAATTATCATTTATTCTCATGATTATCACTACTCTATCTAATCTCCGTAACACGTAAAACGACTTAAAACGGATTTTACAGTGTTTAAGTAGAAAGATGGTTTTTCACGTAGTTCATTTTTCATAATTGTTCATAATTTAACATGTAACTTAACCTTTGACGTTTTATGCGCACAGTCTTTAGTGCAAAGCACATAATGCGAACCTTCTGTTGAGTTTCTTGAGTAATGTCAAGGAATTGTTCGGTATAGAATGGTATTTACCACAATTCTTGCGCCTTGTATCTGCAATCGATCACTCCTTGTTTACGCGACGCGAGAGGCAAACGTAACCGTTTTACAGCATTTTCAGTGCGCTTCATTCTCGGTCATAAACTTCATCAACCGTCCAAGTCCGCTAAAGTGATCTACAAACATTCAAATGCAGTTGCTGTCTATTTTGATGGTTTTATTGTCCAACTGACACATTGCCATCACTAACTATCAGCCTATGTATATAGGATAATCAGTGAAAAGCTTCAGCTGGCACCTTGACTTTTACGTTTCCTTTACTTTTTATCAATTATGTTGAAGGATGAATAACTAGAAAGTCTAAGTAAAACTTACTAAAAAAAGGGTGTCTACACTGCGGGAATTTAAGGAAATTCGGGAATTATTTCATGGGCCAAATTTAGTATACACCCTGCAGAACCTTATTTTTATTTGGTTAGTGACAAATTATACCATCATGTAGTTTGACCATATATGCTAATGAAGTCACTATGTTTAAACCTTCGGTAGAAGGTGCCACAGCATGTGACGGTAATTAATTATCTGAAAGTATTAATAATCGATATGTAAACATATACACATCTTTGAGCATAAAAACAACTCTCCCTCTCTGTATTATAAAGGTATAATATATTCCTATCTTAAAAAAGTAGTGTAACGAAATTGGGCTGAAGTTTCAGACGTTATTTACTCAGACGAATTTTTTTTTCTTTCACAGATTCTCACTAAAAAAACAC
>JAUESH010000024.1:17657810-17672138 GCA_032275165.1 Synergus magnus
TTGGTTTTTGAATGACTTGAAGTTGTAAGAAGTAAAATAAATAATCGTGCGCGTAGCGCGCGTGTTGGTTTGCTAGTCGTAGTAAATTAAACCAAGATTTTCCTTTATTTCTCTATTCCAAGGTGAAAAAAGTGTCGCGTTCCTTTTCTCACTTTCGAGTCCAAACACTAGTATTTCAAAGCGGACGTGATTCAACTATTGAAGGGGCTGGAAACTTGTTAGCGAGTTGCTTGTTGAGAAACCCTGTTCCTGTACTCATACCGAAAGTTTCGTGATCAAAGGTGCTGAGCGATAAGCTCACTTTGCAGGATTAGTCGTAAGCTCGGTGAGACGTAAAAAAAAACGAAGAAAGAAGAATTCATTTCCTATCGTAAGTGGAGCGCGTTTTAGCCGGTGACTGGTTTATAAAACGGTAGGTTGAAGCTTGGGCGTTCCGAGTTGCTTACAAGAGGTGGAACTTTGGAAGCCAAGTGGAACTGGGAATTCGCACGACCCGCGAATTCAATGGAAGGTTATGAGTATCGGATTTTCTGTCAAAGTCGGCGTGTCACAGTTAACTCGAGTCTACCGGCTGCGTCCGCTGCGCATCGAAGCATCTAGGCATCAAGGCATTTATTCCCTCGGTCAGGATGAAAGTGAAAACTTCGCTCTCCTCGTGGATGACCTACTGCTTGCCGGGAATCTAGGTGCCCCGTTACACTGCGCCGTCGTTAGTTATACCACGGGTATTTAGAAAAGTAGACTTACTGCACTGGCACCGGTAGAAGTGCCTCGATCCATTTGATCATCCATCGAACATCGCTTTTTTATAAGGGCGAAAGGTCGATGAAGTGCATGTTTTTTTTTACCTATTTTGCTCACAATCAATTTTCCGTTGATTCCATTAGCTCCTTGCGAAAGGGAAATTAGGAGCGTTCTTCATTCAAAAAGTAATATTATTATTAGTAAGAGGTAATTCATGAAATACGTGATACTGAAAAGAAAGGGTTATGATGATATTTGTGAGCCTGAGAAAGGTTGTAGATGTCACGTATTTCATGAATAACCCCTAATTGTTATTGTGTAACTATTTTTGTTAAGGGTAATTGGAGAACATTGCAGCAATGAATTCATCATTTCCCGTTTGAAGCTATCGAAAATATATTGCAGTCAGAAGAAAGCCCTTTTTGACTTGGAAAGTTATGAAACAGTCTGTAACAAAATAATTTACAACAAAATTGATACTTTTCACTTTTCATCGGTTACACAAACATGAGAGCCGTACTGTTACGCCGGACTAACTTTCGAACATCTCGTTCCGTAGATTTACAGGGCAACTGTGATTGACCCTTTGGACGAAAGGTTTCTCGAGAGGATATCGTTAATTCCATTATTCGATTGTGAAACGAGACTTCCTAGAGGGTGCCATGAAAAATCAATTTCGTATACCTTCATATGACGAGCAATTACCAGTTAATATATCAGCTATTAAAATTTGGAGTAACTTCATTGAAAAACATTTAGAAAAAATCGTTAAACTAAAGTTACTCTAAAGCTGTTGTAATCCTCATGATCTTCTTTATATGTTAAGTCTTCCTCATAGTTTTATTCGGTGACTGGAGACTTAATTTCAAGAACTTTTAACATTTCGCACAAAATGATTGATCACGAGAGGACAAGATGAAATGTAGAGAAAACGAATCTAATATGAAGCGCGAATAATCAGAGACTAAGGCTTCTCGCTTATGCTTTGTGGGGATTAATCACGAATTAATCTTTCATACCAATTCATAACACTGTTATATAATCAGCGGTTGATGCGTGAATCCAGTGCCTATTCATAATGTATGCTCATCAGGTCGCGTGCATTAATCTGCTCCCTCTTCTTCTTTATTTTAGTCTCGGTGTGAATCTAGTTCTGAGATTACTGAAGATCTATTACTATCATTGATGATTATATGTTCTTTGAGGCATAGGTTATACACGTGAGAGATCTTCTGCGCTCTTAAGTGCATAATTTATTGGATTTATTAAATGTATAGATTTGCGCTAAAACAGAGTATGATATATTTATTTAATACTTTGAGAAAATAGATGCTAAGTCGTAAATATACTTCAATTAAAAGAAAATTGAAATTTATTTTTAATTGCATGTTTTATTAGATACTAGCAATAATTATACGTGCGCTACAGCGTGCAGGGAACATTACATGGACAATTAATAATATTCGAATAATTTTTTTACTACTTATTCACTAAAAAAAATTTTTTGTGAAACTGCCTATACAAGCGTTTAACAATGTTCATTGTTTTATATGAATTTTAAGAGATTTTTAAAGATTTAAATGATTTTAAATATTGTCGTGAAATCCCAAAAAGTTTCATCCCTCTAGCTCATTTGGAACTTACCCCCATGTCATCCCTTAAACCAAAAAGATTTTAGTGAATATGGGGTGAGTTCCAAATGAGCTAGGGGAATAAAATTTTTTGGGGTGTTCTTTAACATTGAAAAGAATTATTATCAGCCATAAAATTTTGACCCCACGAATTAAGGAATTTTTGGTGAATTTTCTAATTTTAAGGAATGAAGTAGGGTGAGTTCCAAATTCGCGGGGGGGGGGGGTGAAACTTTGGTAAGACATTTTTTAGGCTGTATGCAACTACTTTGCACCAGAAAATTTTGGATCTTGTAAGTTTTAGAAAAAAAAAAAATTTCATTTTCGTTTATCGTAAACGTTGCAAACTTCAGTCTCATAAAATTGCGAAAGTTTCACTTTTTCACATAAAGCCAATATCTTCTTTAATGATGAGAATATAAACAGATAGAAAATTATATGATTTCAATTTGAAATTCAACAATTGTAGGCCCTTCATATATTTGCAATGGAATTAATTAAAATTTATCCATTGTATTTTTAAACTTCAGTCAAATTCCTCGTCAGTTTGTACAATAGTATTTATTTCTAAGGAGCTTTTTGAAATTTCTTTAAGCAGGAAATATCTAAAGCTTGCCTGTAAAAAGGTGTATGCTGACTTACGAGAAAATAAATTGTCCTCGATATATTTTTATGCTATTCTTTTTACGGGATCCATTCTTTTCCAAGACTTTATCTAGTCTCATTGCATACGTCTTATTGTGTTCCATTCGTCGTAGTATGGGATGTAGGGCGCAGCTGGTTGTAATATAAGAGCATGAATATTTACGATGCCATTGTGACGTATAATTTCATTCCGCACCGAACACGAACGTTTAAGTAAAGGGTGGCGGCACACTTAAGATGGCTCCAACTTCCAATTGGGATTTCTATTTCCGCTGTCGAATAATTTCTGGTGTCAAATAATTACCTCGTGTAAAACGACCTCAGAATGAAATTTGCTTTGCTCCTTATGCAATGATATTATAATTACAAATAAACTTTAAAAATTCTCCTTACTTATTTCCTACATTTCATTCTTATACAATTTCATTACGATTCAGATAAATTCTTTGCATTCACGAAATTGGAAGTAAAAGTGGGTAGAATACAATTACACGGAATAAAGTGTTTTTCATGATGCAATTTAGATTATGTAAAGAGGCATATTAAAGATTGCACTTTATTCAAATATTATTTATTGAATAATACAGCATCCGGGTTCACTTATGAGCATCTCTACATTCAGACTTTCAAGATATAATTTCAAATATTCGCATATTGATTATTTATTTACTAATTCTTAAATTATTGAATTCATATGTACATCGAAATTGCTAGTAAAATGAACTTTTTGAACCTATGTATTTCTCAGAAAATAGGAGGATATTTAGCTATATGTACAGGACTATAATACTTCTTCGTTTGATAATGTTTTTCTCAGTTGATTTATCGAAATCTTTTTGGTCTGATGTCACCTTATCTTGGCATAGCATGGCAAAAACGAAATCATGCGTTTTGATGCATAACACCGGTACGATTCTTAGTGGAATAATGAGAGATGGGATCAGTTCTAAATTCACCGGATGTTTCGTTACGGCTTTTGTTCGATGATGAATACGGTCTCTGATGATTTCTTCACAAGCGATGGGAACAATTTGATATTTCTACAATTTCATGCAGGACCTTATAACTTATATCGCGTTGTCGGTGCTTTGACCTTCCAGCGGGAAGATTCCACAAGGCGATAGGCGGACGAATTCCTAATGCGTCCACTTGCAGCAAACGAATCATTATTTACTTCAACATTGTAAGAGGCGTTGCATTCGATACACAATACACATAGGTTAAAAATCTTATATTGCAATCTTCAGATGTGTGTAATCTGTAATGTGAAATTGTATAATTACACATGTGTAATCGCTTATACTGTATGATCGGTTGGTCATTAATCAGAGAAAAAGTAAATAGAACGAAGGCATCTCAACTGGAAAAGTAGTGTCATTAAACAGGCATAAAAAAATCATTAGTATAGGTGCTAGACATAACAACTCGGGTTCTTAAAGAGTAAATGGGATAAAAATATTGTAGTACGCTGACATATTAATTAATGAATTAATTAGTGTAGACTTGAAGTGTGGAATTTTTCTAATCTCTTTAATGTGCAATATTAAAGTCAGACTACTGTAATTAATAAATTGGTTACGTAGAATTTTCAAGAAATTTCTTTTTAAAAAGTAGTGCCTTTAAAAACTCCATTTTCTCTGACATAAAGTATCTGGCTCTGTATTTTATAACTGGATCAAGAGAATAAGCGCATCTGATGGATCTGAGAATTTCTTAGCCTGCTCATATGTTATATCATTTTTCTTAGCACAATATGTGGCGAACTAAGTTTTGTAAAATGATTTATCGCAGCAGCTGCCGACTTTGCTTCGCGATTCAGAATCGACTTTATCCGAGTGCCATTTCTTGATTTAGCGAAAGCAATTTTTCTCCAACGTGCCATTCGATGTTCGGAGAAAATTTACAGAAGAAATCCTCGGAATCTTTGCGGTTAATGTTCCGTAGCCTCATTAGTTGTAAATATGTGATTGCAACAAAAATGCTGCAATGACCCTTCATTGTCTCATAAAAATTATCTTTCTCTTTAATTTTTATTCAAATTTAATGCTAGGTAATTATATCTAAAATTACAAAATAATAAGATACATTCTCTTCATATATAAGTTTTAAGCAATTGTTAGATTGAATTTCTTGTAAGAACACAATTTTTTCTAGCACACTTTTAAATGGGCCGTGCATTTTGCATGCTGGGCGAGGAAAATATAACATTGTTAATAGTTGCAGTCCTGATTTTATGTTTTTGATTTAAGAGCCAAAAATATATTTTTGGATTTTACACACTAAGTATGTAGTTTATGGATACAGAAAGTTTTATGTTTTATGACAACCTTCGAAATCCTTTTAAATTCTACAAAATCTTTTAAACATTCTTTTAAGAATCATAAAAATCTTTTGAATTCTCTTAAAATTCCTCGAAATTTCACGAAAACACTAGAAATCACTTAAAATTCGTTGGAATTGCAAAACATTTAAAATCCCTTAAAATTCCTAGAAACGTCTTGAAATTCCTCTCTAAAAAAAGTGTTGTAACGAAATGTCCCTAAAAACTTTCCATACATTGTTGTTTCAAACCTGCTCTCTAAATTTGAATCAGCGAACTTTTATTGGTTCTTGAATGACTTGAAGTTGTAAGAAGTAAAATAAATAATCGTGCGATTAGCGCGCATGTTGGTTTGCTAATGTACTTATAAAACCATTGATGAAAAAAGAAGGTAATTAAATGATTCTCTTTAGCCTCTTTTCCTAAGTTGGTAAATTCCATTCAAATTTCTATAGTCTCAAGAACTGTATGAGCGAGATTCACCGGCTAGTATATAAACCGACTGAAAATAATGAGGATCGCTCGTATTGAACGCGACGGTGTAGAAAGGTAGTTATCGTTTCCAGTCCACAGTGTGCATGCGTTCATAAGGTTAGACTTGATGAGTTCTTCACTGGCAGGTCAGATAATATGGATGCAGAGATCATGTCGCGTTACTAAACTTTATGTGGAAATGCTTCGTTCTTTAGAACTATAAATTAACAACCTATACATATGTATATAAAATATGCATCTAGAAAAGTGCACCTTTTATCTTTTAAGATAAAACCATTGAGAGTAGCTTCATCATCAGTAGATGTGTAACGCGAAAGTCAATTAGTGGTATTGTGTAATGGGATTGATTCAATTCTTCGAGATAACAATATTGATGAAAACATTACAAAATAGTTGGAGTGTCTAATTTGCTGCCTTCTATATTTGAATCAGTGAATTTTCACTGAGAATTTCAACCTTTTTTCAGTAACTTTTCACTGTCAATTTATGCATTATGTGATGTGTTTCACACCCATCATCTGAGGGAATAATAGAGATTTATTATATTTACTTATCCACTCAAGAAATCTCTGAATTGCTCGATTGATTATTTTATCTTGAATTTTTCATCATTCTTTCATCCAACGGAAGTCTATCTAAAGATGGATCTATACTTGCTACCGCGGTTTCGAGAGTGGGTGATTAGTCTCTGCTAATATTTTATATCGAAAAATCGACATTGAATTTGTGATGAGTGGAGTGAGGCGATTGAATGGTGCAATATTTAACATCTTTGGCGTTATTCCGATGGTCAGTATTTATGTATTACGTTAAAGTTCCTTGCACGATGTCTTGCACACGGTGGAATTTATGACGGCAAGTCTGTGCAATTCACTACCCACTCGTCTTTAATCATCATGATAAATTACGATCCTGAGATTCGCTCTCCTCCTTATTAATTTCGCCATTGTCTTAACTCTGGAAAAACGAGTGAGTCAACAATTTCATCTGTAATGTGAAAAAAATTGCTGGACCTCACCTTATTCAATTATTACTATCTAGAGTGTTTCTTCTGCGAATTGCAGTTGGGCTTGCCTAACATTCACTTGATCCTAGATCGTATCCAATAACTAAGCCTTATAAATGAAACTAAAATGCTGAATTAACTAAAATGTTCCATGCTGAATTCACAAAAGATAAACTCATAGAAATTTCTTTAGATTTTTTACAATCTTTTCAAGCTTACAAATTTGTTCAAATTCTTGTAAATTTTTCTCAAGAATCTTGCGAAATAAAATATTATTCCAAACATGATATTTCCTAGATTAGTTTTCAGGTAATTCGAAACATGTTTTCACTTCTTATGCTTCATCGTCGTTCGTATGCAAATTATGTACTAAAATAGTACATCTTTTTTATAATGAAAGAAATATATTTGCTTTAAATTATATAAATTTATACGAATTTATGTAGGTAGAGAAGTCAATTCGTATTGCAATTTTATTAAGTGTATCATAAGCTCAAGAGCTACTTGGATTTGAAATTCTTGATCTTTCTCTTTACCACGCGGAACAACGTGTACTTCGAGAACTTGTTTCAGCCACAGGAGTCTTTCTACTCGACAAAATCACAGAAATTATGTAGAATTTCTTGTAGAAATAACGCTTCAGAAGGTTTCAAACTGAATTGCAAGTCTTCAGTGGATTTTTTTCATTAAACTGTAATAACATTAACGAGCTAAAGTATACTTACTTTTTTTTAGTGACTCGTAGGTTTTTTTATCTACAACTAGCAACTATGATCCCCGCGCTATGGGCGGGATTAATTTCTCGTTTTTGCACTCCTTTTGTTAAAAAGATGCAGAGGATTCTAAATACGCACGGTAAAAAATTTCTTCAGGAATTTTCCATAACATTTTTGGAACGCTAATTGTTGCAAACTTTTCGAAATTTCTCCAAACATTTTGTAAAGAAAATTCCTAAAACACTGTTGAGGAATATTACTCCACATTTTGTGATTTTTTCCAAGATTTCACAAGATTAGGAAAATTCCCTAAATGCTCTTAAAAAAGCGTTATATTATTTATTATAGATTTGAAAATTTTGAAATTCAGAACCTTTGAGCAAATTTAACAAAATACATAGAAAATTAAAAATTTTTTTGGAACAATTCCCAATATTTAGTGTGGGTATTTTCTAATTCAGAAAGATTTGGGGAATATTTCATCATTTTTCCAATAAATTACCAAAACATTTAGAAAGATTCACTAAAAAATTGTACTTATTGTTCATTTTCCTAAATTTTAAGAAATTTTTCAAAAATTTATAGTAAATTTCCAAAAGTTTTAGGGAATTTCCCTAAAATGTTCCCTAACATATCGTTAAATCTTTTAAGATTACTCAAAATCCCATGAAATCTCTTAAAATTGCTGAAAATCCAATGAAATTTCGTAAAATTCATTGAATCCCTTAAAAGTCCTTAAAATTATTTACCTAATATCCCATAAAATATCGTCAAATTCCTTAAAATTTCTGAAAATCCCCAATAAATTTGATAAAATCGTTTGAAATTTCTTAACATTATTCAAAATCCCATGAAATCTCATTAAATCCCTTAAAATATTTGAGAATCCAATGAAATTTCGTGAAATCCCGTAAAATCGCTTTAAAGTTTCTAAAATTACCTAGAGTTACACAAAATAGAGTTAAAATCCTTTCAAATAGCTGAAAATCCAATGAAATTTCTTCAGATTTTTAGATTCTTTAAATTTCTTTAGATTCTATAAAATCCAAATAACTAATAAAATCTCTTAAAATTTATGAAAATCACAATAAATTTCGTAAAATTCCATGAAATACCGTGAAATCCTTTAATATTTTAATTTTAAATATTAAATTTTTTAAATTTTGGAATGAATGTCTTTGGATTCATTTAAAATAGAAGCATTCATTAAAATTTAGAGCAAATGTTAAATGCAGTATTCTTAGTTCCTTATTATATGTTGCTCTTTAAATGAAGCTCTGAGTAATTCCTCGCCGATCGTATTTAATGATAACTTCATCATTTTATTCATAAGGAAGAAAAGCGAGTAATATGTCAGATTCTAAATGTCACCAGAATAATAAATCAGAAATACGGTAATAGAATTAATAAAAATATATTAAGGCATGAATTATATAATTAGTATCGTTAATTCATTATCAGTATATAGTATTCTCTGATGAACAAAGCTTTATACTTTTTAAATGACGCTTAGAATTCAATACGGAAAAGGAAATTAGGAATCTTTTTACTTTCTCATTATAAAATTATTTTTAAAAAACGAGAACCCGGAAATTATGTAATTAGAAGATTCGACAAGTTATTTATTTTCCATATTAACTTCATTATAATAAGGGGTAAGTTTTAATCCAACTTTATAGTATCTATTTTTATGCACAAACTGAAATGTTTTAATAAAAGTTTACGGTAAATCAGATTTAATTATAAACGTTAAACACATAAACTTTTACATCACATGGTATGTAACATTTTAAGATTACTATTTCACGATAATCACATAACTCTTTCCTCCAATTGGTCTTAAATCATACTTTTATTTTCCCTCAGACAATAAACTATTAAACCTTTGAAGTAATCTGTATCTGAAAATTGAGATGCACATCAAAAAATTTCTCGGATGAGAGCCTCTGTTAGCTTTTACTGCTTCATCTAGCAATCGATAATTTACATCACATACCGTGATTGTTAAACGCGTGGAGTTGGAAACATTTATACATTTACAGGGCTATGTTGTCGCGGAGGATTAATCGAATACTAATTTATACGTCATCGCGTTATAACTTAAGACCCGACTCTGTCGCGTCAGAAGATAAGGTTGAGCGAAGATTCCATTTGAATTAGTAGGGAACAAAAGAAATTTCTTTTCTTTCTTCTACTTCTTTTCGGTATGGTAAGGCTACATAAATAACTACTTTTCCCAAAATTAGAACATCACTTATTTCAGCAGACTATGAGTATCTTAACCTTGAAAATTTAAAGATTTATTCTCATTTTAAAATGTAATTACTTTGAAGAGTTTGAGACGATACTTGATTAAAATATTTAACATCTTTGAGAATATTATGAGAGGGTCCTCAGAGAAGGTTTAGTATAAGCTGGGTCCAGCTGCAAAGTCCATGAAGAGAAAATTTACCTTTTAGTCTAAAAAACGTCCTATCGAGATCCCGTTAGTACGAAAAAAGTTTTTAAAAATAACTGAGATGAATGTTGCTGAGTAGCATTCGCTATTTTCGATTTTCTTGATTTTCTTGTAACAAGCTTAGAATTGCGCAAAATAAATACGTGGATTAGATCAAAGTGGATTATTTCGCATCTTGTAAGGTGGTTATAAGTTATCGTATACTGAAAAGAAACCAAGAAAATTTTAAAAATGGGAAAAAGTTTTTATTACAAAAATCGATCAGAAAATGATCATAAATTATTCCTGAATTTTTTCATAATTTTTATTCAACGGGTTCTAGGCTTGGTCCTTAAAGGGTTAAATATATTTTATTTGTGCTTCTATCAGGGTGTCCAGTGTCTACCGTGCCGGAATTTAAGGAAATGGAACAAATTACGCATGTCACAAACCACCATGCATTGTATGTTACGAAAAATTCGAGAATTGTCCGGGAATTTCCTGGGCAAAATGAAACCACAAAGAAAAGTCGACTTTCGACTATACTTTTTACGACTTTTTTTGGTTCTTCGCCAGACATTCAAATACTGTAAATATATAAATAAAAAAAATAATCGGGAATTTGGTGGGCGAAAATTAGTAGACACCCTATTTATCGGACGTTTTTCGATGTGATTTGAGATGGAAACTCCCTGGGCTGAGTGGAGTCAGAGGCACGAGCTCTGACCTCGCATTCGCTTGGCACTCAGGTCTTATGCAAATCGTTGGAGTACATCTCGTGGTGCCGGAGGAATGACGAGTGGCTGGGTAAGGTCATCAGAGAGGAAGGTTAGCTATGGTGAAGATGGTTGGAATGGAGCGGAATGAAAATGGAAGGAAGGTGCCGCTGATGTTGCTGTTGCTGTAGCTCGTGCTCTTGTATTGCATTTGCTCTCTTGTGTTGCCTTGGTTGTTGTTGTTTGTGCTACCTCGTTGCTTGCGTGTGAATTGTAAAAGGACCAGTAGAGCGTCTAGGCCTCTGGGTGTGCCTCTTTAATGTCACGGGAGCAGTTCGAGTTGATGCAGCATCGACGAATACCCCGATTATCGAAGAGATCGCGCCTTATAAGACACTTCTCGTCCATCATCGACTTTCTAGAGAACTCGATCTATTACAGCGTATAATTGTGAGGGACCGGAGAACAAATTTCACACTCTTAGATCAATTTACGTAATTTCAAAGTATTCGAGAAGAGAAGTCTACAATCTTGCCTTTAGAACAAATTTGGACCTTAGCCAATTCTCCTTTTAGAGGAATTGAAATTTTCCGAAAGATATTGATCTTTGTTTCATCTTTGTTTCAAGTTATCACCTCATTCTGGACTAGTTTTACATCCTTTTACGATTTTCACTTAGTTCTCCTTTAAAACACTTTGCAGGGAAAGTTTAATTAGACCAATTATAAGTTTCAGGAGATAAAGCCATAATAGGGTTCCTTCCTTGGGTGATAAGATCGCAAGAGGAGATTCTTCTTCGGAAAAATGAGACTTGTTCAGAAAAGTGTGGTTTGCATTCTCTTCTTTATACTTTTTCTAATTTATTGCCATACTTGCAACTTAAATAATGTTAGCCAATAAATGAGCGGACACTATTTGTAATAATAATTACAACATAACTTAATTGTGGTTTATTTTTATTTCCAATTAGAAAAAAAAACAAACGTATCAAAATTCTCTGCCTTTTACATAATGAACCACTTTGCAGATTTGAATATTCAGTAGTCGGATCGTCAGTTATTTTTCTTAGGAAGCAAAATTCATAAGTTTTCACTGCAGTGATTGACACTTACTTGATTACATGGAGCTTTTCAATTAAAGAACCTAAGAAAATAAAATATTGATCTTCATCTTGTCAGAGTTTCCTAAATTTCGCATTTTAATTGTAACATTTAATTGAAAAGAATTTCATCACTGACAGTTTTTTTATTATCAGAGATTGATATTTCTAGCCATGGGATTATTTTCTTCTCTTTCAATAAGTTTAATATAGCTTTTTGTAATCGAAAAGAAAGAAATTATACTAAAAGAACCATTGTGTTTGTAAAAGCTTTCAAAACGCTCTACATTTATAATTCAAATGAAACTTATCTCTTGAAGGAAAGTGCATTGAGAAAATGAATTTTCTTTGGAATGACTGCCAAGAACTTTATTCAAAAGTGTATATTATAGTGATAGTAGTTTCTATTCACATTTATGTTCATCAATATTCAACTTCTATATCATCTTGCATATCTATGACTAGTGAAACACACAACTCGTGTATTCTCGTTATATATACTTTATATTTACTTTTTATTCAGAATATTTTGTAAAAATCAATTGTATGTTTTCACCTTGGAAACAATGAATGAAAATATCAATTCTAAAGAGAAAACAGACTTTATTTGTATAAATCGTACATCTTCTGAAGCGATACTTTTTTATAAAATGTCAGAAGTATCTTATCTTATACAAAAAGTGTATAAGAAGAAGGTAACATTTCTGTATCTAGTAATGCAATATTTATTTTCAAGATAGAATGAAAACTAAAGGGAGAGGAGGGTATAGTAGCAAATTCATGTATTAAGGGAGAGTGAGCAAAATGGGAGTCGATTAAATAGAATTAGAGTGAATTAGGGTGTTCGGCTGTAGATTGGAGTAGACAGGGGAGAAGGATTTGAGAGCAGTGAGGATTATTTGCCGGATGGAGAGAAAATCAAGATGATATAAAGTAGGGTAAGGATAAACAGACTCTAGACTCTAGGCAGATAAGACGACACACAATAGAAACGTAATGAAATGTCACTTAAGGCGAATGGGACAAATGATAAACTTTATGAAATGTTAAAAAATACGCTTACATAAAAAATGAAAATGTACAATTTTTACGTTATTAGGAACGTTAAAGTTGAATAGTTTTTTAAATTCCAGGTAGTTTAAATTGCCTCAATAATTGAATTATTTAAATAATTTACAGAATATGAAATGAGCGTTTCTCTTCGCATACAGAAGCCACAATATTACACTTGGTTTTTAATTGATTTCAAACGATTTTATTGCACAAGAAAATGAATTAACTTTAAAGTTCTGACGCAGCAGGTAGCAAATGAGTTTGCGCATTGTTATCGCCAGCATGAAGACACGCATTGAGGAAAGCATCAGCCGCAAAATCCAGCATTCCATCAACATCCTATAATTTCTTGTTACCCCGGCAATAACTGACATTTATTCTGCTATAATTTTTCTCGCGAATAACGATAATGATTCTGCGTGAGGCAATGCTTATTGCAGGCTGATACAGTGCGATATTTCACAGCTAAAATTTAATCTGCAGTCAGGTTATTTTCTCGATTTTCGTGACTAGGTTACACGTTTAGATTACTTTCCAACTTTGTTCAAGATATAATAAGTAAATAGCAAGGACTCTCGCATTATTGGTGAGATTGATATTTAAGTATCGAATGAACAGAAATTTTTGTGGGAATATATTCAAACGAAGAATATGGATAAGTTGTTACAGATTGAATAGTTGATTTGATGATAGGTAAGATGAGAGGAAATGGGAGAAGGATGAAGATAGAGGCCACAAAAGGTAGAGGCCGCGCCTCGAGAATCGACTCGACAAGAATGTCCTTTGTAGGAGGATGCCTATTGTGCTGAGCAAAGCATTCGCGATGTTCACGCACGCGGATACACTGTCAATAATTCTGGCTACCACCTATTTTTGATTATCATTCTCACAACGTGTCATAATCAAGTAATAACATGAATCGACAAGTTAACTACAAATTTTACCTTGGCATTTAATATCAATAATTTGGATATTCGTTGTATATTTATAAATGAGAAAAAGAGGATCACATCACTTTTGAACAATTATGAAAACATCCTGTAAACACTCTGGTCGGTCGTAAAAATCCAACATTGTTTCTCCATATTGGAAAGACTTACAAATCTCTGAAAATCTTCTGAAATCGCTTATTGGATCTCTCCCTGCATTGAAGAGCTTAAATCCTTTAATATCGATCTCATATTTCACATTATAATTTTTATATCATCAGTATTATTATGTAAATCATGTATAAGTCAACCGAATTGTAGAAATTTTAATTAACTAGCAAATCAACACGCGCGCTACGAAATTCTAAAGATTTTTAGGATTTCTAAAAGATTTCGTAGAATTTTAAGGTATCTCAGGATTTTTCGCGGAATTTTAACGGAATTCATGAAATTTTAAGAGTTTTTTTAAAGCTAAGGAATTTTAAGGGATTTTAAATATTTTGAAATTTTTAGGAATATTAAGAGGTTTCTAAGAAC
>JAUESH010000024.1:17672238-17683310 GCA_032275165.1 Synergus magnus
CAAACCTGCTCTCTAAATTTGAATCAGCGAAATTTCATTGATTTTTGAATGACTTGAAGTTGTAAGAAGTAAAATAATTAATGGTGCGCGTAGCGCGCGTGTTGGTTAGCTAGTCTTTGTTAAAATTATCTTATTGCACCTCCTATATATTGGTATCCCTACAACAGCTTATATTTTATCCTTCTCCAATTTGTTAATTGAAAGGGTCGGCTTTAAACATGAAAACAAACATTGATTACTTTTTTCGAGAAGAATATAAATATAAAGTCACCCCTCGACTGCGATCTTGGGGGCTCTGACGTTGTTGCACATATCATACATATAAATGAGATTTCGTGATGTCGACAGGTAGGGGTGGATTTGGAGGACCTGCAGGTGGATTTGGAGGCGGAATCTTTGGAGGTGGTGCCAGCAATCAATACTTACCTCCGGACGGTGCATATGGAAAATAACTGTAGCACACGATGTTTTTATAACATTCTAATCAATACGTCTCAGCTTCCGACTATTACCGGAGTCCAGTTTACACTTGAGGAATTCATAAATGTCGCTGCCCAATACGTATATCTTTTTTTATTTAACTTGCAATTTAGGCTAAGTCACAACATACGCTTGCTCGTTTCACTTAATGTGGACGACGATATCTTTTTATCTATTACTGTATGTATATTTATGTCACAAGTATGTAGTAGATACGAAATAAATGCATTAGTTCAGATGAGAAACCGTCTTTGTTTTTGTGTTTTTAGAGACCTTCACTGAAAATAATCAGATAAGTATGAACTCAAAACATGATTAGCTGCCATCATTCACTGTGACCACAAAGTGTTAAGCAGGCAATTATGAATTTACACGTTGCTTTTCGGTCCACACAAGAATGCATAAACTGCTCGCTAATCGACTCCGCAAGAAGTTACATAACAATGAAAACCTGCGAACCAATGAGAATATTCTCAGACTCTCGGGTTGCTAACGCACACAATGGTTGATGTATATTTTTACTCGTTTTATTTTCCTAACAAATATTATGAAATTAAACAGAAATTAGGAAAAGTAAGATGATAGACTTTTAAAATCACCTTACATTTTATTTGAAAAAGTATTTGAACTGTCTTACTTTAATAGGACTTTAAGCTGAAGAGTCGTTTTTACCGGTTTTAGTAAATTGGTCTAATCCACTAGGACAGCGAAATATATAACACAATGTAGGACCGGTACTCCAAATGATCCTAATTTGTCGAAAACGCGCGATAAGCCAAGCATTTCTTGCGCTCTCTACTCTTCCTTTGCAAGTAGGGATGCAGCATGTGGTATGGATATATCTATAATACTTATACGTCCACATCGTATGCTCTCTAACCCATTCACTTGTTCACGTTCCTCTTTCCTCTTTCCTTTACCCTTCATCTGTAGTAAATCTCTCTCTTTTTTTTAATCTTTTCCTTTCTATATCTCCTTCATCCTCTCCCTTATCTTCCACTCTTTCTTTGCCAACTCACCATTATATCCACTTAGCCTTTGCCAAACGATGTTGGCTGCCCTCTCTTTTTTGCTTGACCTTACACGTGATTTCATTATACTTCATCTGACAAGTACAAGCGTGGCTACAATATCAGAGGGTAGAAACTTTCGACGCTAAAGAAGAGCCGACAGATTCTGTCCATTTTGCAATTAAACAGAAGTTCCGATCCAATTAACGTCACTTTGATTCACTCTGCTCAGCTTAAAAGGCTTTCCTTTATACTTACAGAGTTCACGATATCAGCAGATTAATCAATATTCAATTATTATACCTGAAAACGTCAGCAGATGGACTGTTATTCCAAACGGCTGATTGTAATCGGATCCCGTTTTTAAAATTTTATTATTTTAATAATTTGTATACAAGATTGCTTTTCGTTATAGTTTCTACATAATAGGGGCTTTTAGGTTCATAATCAGGGCTGCCACATAGTCACTTAAGTCACTTTTTTTTACAAGTCACTTTTTAGTCACTTTTTTAACAAAAAGTCACTATAAGTCACTTTTTTAAAGGAACTAGCAAACCAACACGCGCGCGACGCGTACGATTATCTGTTTTCCATCTTACAACTTCAAGTCATTCTAAAGTCAATCACTCTCTTAATCTAAATCAGCGGAATTTCGCTGTTTCCAATTTAGAGAGCAGGTTTTACGAAAGTCAAAAGATTTTTAGGATTTTTAAAAGATATGTAAAAAATGAGATATGTAAAAAAGGGGGGGGGGCTTCAGGATATTTCGCGGAATTTTAAAGGAATTCATTAAATTTTAAGAGATTTTTAGGAATTTTAAGGGATTTTAAATGTTTTGAAATTTTGAGGAATAGTATTAATAGGATTCTAAGAATATTTGCAAATTCCTCATTCTCCTATAGAAATTGTGTATTTCTTAAATTTAATTCGTTGTTGAACAACTTAGAGATTTTGATTTACATATGGATTACCTACCCAATTTGAAAAGATTTTTCTCTTTATCCTGAATTTTGAAACGAGTTCATATTGGATTATATATAAATAACTCGTAAAGAAAATCACAATTTTGAGTATCTCATCTTATAAAATGAAAGTTAAGGAAAATCCAATAAGGCGCTCGTTCCGTATCCAAACTACTAAAATCGAAGAGAAGGAGTAAGTGCAAACCCGTAAAAGCTCCGCCGTACTATTTTCCGTCGTGAGGTTTTATGTGCACATCTATGTATATATGTACATTGTACATCATTCAGCTAGCTGAAAGTGTTTAATGACACGGGTGTGGCTTCCTAGGCCACAAAACTTCGTATCAGTAAACAACGTTACGTATTATGCCGTTCAAACACATGGACTGTATCAGCAGAGCAAGAAACTCGTAACTACTTAGAGGGATGTAAAAGTAAAAAGTTTCGTATGAAAAGTTTCGGCCAAAATGAAATTTCCCCACGTACCGTAAAGCATCACTGTACCTATGTACCTCTTGGTAAAAACTTTCCACAATAATACTCTGAATTGGTGGCAGAAGGAAAAATGTATTATGCACGCAGCGAAATAGTTGCCTTCATTTTATGCAGGAAATGTAAAAATCGTGTAGCTAATGGAATTTTACTCTTGAGTTTTGTATTTCTGTTTAACAACAGTATCTAGAAACATAATAGTGACTATGCCTAAGTAAATAGAATTCCATGAAAGCAAGAATTTTGGATAGTTAAATTTGATGCATACTGGCAAGCATAACCGCAGAGGTTCGTGGTTTTCTATTTCAAAAGATGAATGCGAAGCTAAAGCAAACTAATTTTCACGCTTTTCGTCGAGTTATCGACTGACGGGCAAACTGGATATGGACAGACTGCTTCAGCCTGCGAGTAATTATTGAAAACTAACCGAACTCTAATTGCATCAGAACACGCGAGGCAATCCATTTTATACAGGCTCAAACCTCTAGTCAGAATTTCTACTAAAGATGTGTTTGACGTGTGTAAAAAAAGTTCTACTCAATCTTAATAATGAGAATTGCTCTTCATTGTTCAATGAATCAATTTTTTTACAATTTCCTCAAAAATACACAATCTTTAATTCTAATTAATCGTCTTTTCATAAAATATGATGATTTTGAAGAAAATCATATATTTTAAAATGGATCATCGCGAAAATAATAAGGGAAATATGGCTTCTGAGTAGATATAATGACGTTCGATGCGATTTAAAATAACATTTAACAATTATAGTGGACCAGCAATGGACTAGCCCTTCAAATAAAAAATTTTCAATTTGAAGGCAAATACATTTGATTACATCAAATTGTGAAAAATTTTCAGGAATTCTAGAAATAGCACGAGATTTTATAGGATTTTAAAGAAATTTAATGGAGTAAATTTATAATTTTTTACTTATGTTTATGAGTGAAACGTCTTTAAACAATTTAAATTTTTATTATTAATAATCTATATATAAAATTAAAGATGTCTGTTCTTAAATTTAAATTTAAATTATTATTGCGCCCTTAAATAGTTTGAGTCAGCGCTAAATATATTGCATAGATTTCCAGAGTAGATAAAAAAAATAGCAAGATAAGATGCCCCTGTTTACGACGACCGGTTTAACGCAGAAGTAGAAGCAGCTACAGTTCATAAGGAAGTATTGAGTATTCCCATACATATGCATATCACGTAACTACGTTACATTGTACGTTGAACGTACAATGGCCTTTCACTAAAAACCTGTAATTATTACAGAGGGTGCGAAAAGCACACACTTCCTTCAACACTTTTTAACTTAAAACGAAACTTGTTACCAATCATTTCATTATAAAATGTACTGAACACTTGTGTTGTCCAGTATCAGTTATGGGTAGTATGTAACTATGTAACTATTTATTCAAAATATTTTATTTCCGAATGCGAAATCTGACAGTGACAAAAATAGATAAGACAATTTGAAATTGGCCCCTAGATCCGATTCTTTTATTTATTTGTTTAGGTGCCACCTTCGAATCCAATGACTAAAGAAAAGAATAAATTCTCAAAAAAGCTATGTTAATTGACAATTTCGCTAATAATTTACAAATACTAGCAAAACAACAAGCGCGCTACGTGCACGATTATTTATTTTACTTCTTGAAACTTCAAGTCATTCAAAAACCAATGAATGAATTGGTTTTTCAAGTGATTTTTACGAAAATTCTAAAGATTTTTAGGATTTTTAAAAGATTTCGTAGAATTTTAAGGTATCTCAGGATATTTCGCGGAACTTTAAAGGAATTCGTGAAATTTTAAGAGATTTTTTAAAGCTAAGAAATTTTTAGGGATTTTAAATGTTTTGAAATTTTGAGGAATTTTAAGAGAATTCAAAAGACTTTTATGATTCTTAAAAAATTTTGTGGATTTTTGTGAGATTTCTAATAATTTTAATAAATTTTAAAGGATATAGAGGGACTTTAAATATTATATTAGAATTTAACCCTTTAAGGACCAATGTTGCATAATTTTTATTCAACGGGTTCTAGGCTTGGTCCTTAAAGGGTTAAAGAATTTCAAGAAGTTTCTGGAAATTTTAAGAGGTTTTCACGAATTTTAAGAGATTTCAACGAATTTTAAGCGATTTCGAAGGTTTTCGTGAAATTTTTTTGCGCCACTAGTTTGTTTTTCTTATTTCAACTTCAAGTCATTCAAAAGCCAATCAGGTTTGCAACAACAATGCACGAGTATGCGAGATTTTTAAGGCATTTCGTTACACCACTTTTTTAAGATAGGATTAAAAATGTCGATTCAGAGTTGTGATAAGCGTGTTCTGCATTCTGCAAATTATCTCTACGTTCATCTCGATTCATTCAAGCAATGTCAGGTCTTAATTACGAAATCTCTATATAAATAAACATTAACATTATTGCTCGATGAAATCGAATACTTTGTATATTCATGGAATAGATTTTGATAAAAGAATAAAAAGGTAAAGATGCAGATTACATTATGTATATAAATACATCGTATGCAAACCGAGTTCTTATATCCCATCACTATAATTATTGACATCTCTCGATTTATGAAGATGGGCGGAAACATTCTACTCTCGTTTGCAGACATCTATTTATGTAAATACGTATAATATATTGTGTAAGAAGATTGAATTATAAATATTCACATAAGGATATAAAAAATTAAAGCATTGTTTGATACGTGACGTAATCACGGTATTTCGACCGTCATTATACAATTGCAGGACGTGGTATTTCGCTGAACCGCATTATATTAGCATACTGCGCAACTATCTAGACAACTACGAGTATACTATCCTGAATGAAGTCACTCAGGCGCTACCTTATTACCGTTCTTGTTAAAGGTTGTGAAAGGTCTACATGGATTTTTGGAGGTCAGAGATGATTGCTGATGCGTTACTCACATCTCGGATACATCGATTAAATATTCGATTATAGGTACATCTCTCTCAAGTACAAACAGTTGAACACTCGTGCAATTGTCTGAATCATCTAAATGAAAGGACTTCTCTACTTCATTGAAAGAAAAATTTTTGAAAATAAAACTTAAAAAATAAGAAACTATATCTTAACTATTTTAACAGTGATTCTGTAGGGTTTTATACTTTTAATTTCGACCTAAAATTAGTTCTAGAGATTGAAACGCATTTGTGTGAAAAGGGGTTTTAAATCTTTCCCAATTCATGTGAGAAATTCCAATCATGTGAATTTAATCGAAAATATATTCGAGAAAATCTTAAACGCTGCTTTGAAAAAGGCAGAAAATCCATTTTCGGAGAAGCAAGTTGAATATGACATAAAAATACTCAAAAACTTCATATTTTGGATAGAAATTTTTTAAAAGATTAAGTTTCTGTCGATGACAGTTGCGATATTTGTCGCTTCTTTCTCGTGTACCTCAATATCATGCCAATTTCCGATTTAAATTACCTTCGGGTTCACTAACGTAGGTTTCGTGGCTCTCTTTACGTCAGATCTATAGACCATTTCAGTTTTAGGGCGGATGTACCTTTCACAACATTGATAAGTTTTAAGGGTATCCATCGAGTTGGTGAGATGAGTAGCGAACTATATACTCAAAAGCGCTATAAAAGGGAATGGGATATCGTAAATGTTTACACGGTAAACCATGTTGTGGCGAAGCTGTGGTGAATTTACAGATGTTAAAATTTGCTACGTACTTTTTCCTACTGTGTTTTTATTGGGGCCATTAATTCAAGGCTGTTTTTCGATTATATCACCTTATTTCGAGATTTCTAACTTATTTCAGGAATAAGGAACGGGATCTAAATGAAAGTAGATCTCGTAAATAACGTATAGCATGTACAGATGAAGATCTAATTTCAACAATTTTCGATTGTATGGAATTATATGTAATTATATGGAATAGATTTGTTAGTTTGTATCTTGACGTTTGTGTTTACACCGAGTTTCTCAACTCTCTGAGTTAAGATGTTTCATGAACTTGATGCGGGAATATGTGTAACTCTGTTTTACTCTTGATGAACCCTTGACCCTCTTTGACCATTTCTAGCTAACATATCAAAGTAAATTACTTCTCTGGTGTACCATGAACAGACTTGAGATTCATCTGCGTGTAAATACAGTTCCGCATAAAATTATACAATCAGTTATACATAACTTTCCCTACAGTTTCATGAGTTCAACATTCGCCCTTTCAAATTAAATTTCAAATCTTCAAAATTTAAAGGAATTTCATGATATTTCATGGGATTTTGCATAATGTTAAGGAATTTTTATTTGAAATTGTTTAGAATTCTCTGAATATTTTTAGCAAAAAGAGTGCAAAAACGAATAAATAATTCGTGCGCGTATCATAGTTGCTACTTATTATTAAATATATTAATATGGTAAAATCCCCCAAAGACTGTTTAAATTTATGGAAATGCTTCTTAAAATGAGAAATATGGGAAAGGGAACTAATTATTTACAGCCTTGAGAAATATCTCTAAAGAACCTGTCCGGATAACTTGGTAAAGAGGGATAGGTAAAGAGATGGTAAAAGCTAACGTCAATCAAGCTTCCGTAATAAATCATTTAGTCTTTGAATGTTTAAAAGGAGACGGGTGAAGCAGTTTGAATAGATTGGATGATAATTAGTCTGAGGCTTTATCGACAAGATATTTTGGATCCATTAAGCTACGACGTTGACGCAGAGTGAATAGTGAACTTTATGCAAAAGCTAGAATTCATCGATCATACTGGGGGTGCAAGGGTGGAGACAAAGCCATAGGTAGAACAATGTTGCGGTAATCGTGGTCTGCCAGTACGTTTCGTCTCCAGCCCGGTTCATTACGACTCTATGCAAATGCATTAATGGGCCTCCATTTCTGCACATCGTCTGGCCTAAGTGCCAGCCGCTGGCGACCCGTTAGTTCACTGCAACGAATCGATTTAATGCTCCTACTCTGTCGCCCATCCGGCTAAACTCAGTAATAAGCTCGAATCTGACACCATTCCCGTTGACTCGCCACCGCCGAAGTACAACTTTGTAATTGAAGTAAACTCGAACAAGTTCCAAAGGAAGTAGATAGAGCAGAGAAACACGCATGAGTTTGTGACTTGCGGACCGCCCTGCTTACAATTAGTTGCAACTCCTCGAGTATTACGTTATTGAATTCCATCGTCTGCGAGCACTTAGTGCTGAGAGTGCTAATTTATTGTCAACTTTGCAGCGGAACTTTGAAAATTCCTAAATGAAATTCCTACTTCACACATGAGCAAGTTACAACTGCATTTCTTCGTTATCATGTGAATTGTTAAAAGCATTCGAAAATTAATTAAATTCTCCTTTTCTTCTGTACCTACCAACAGTTAAGCATATATACTGTTTGAAATGTCTATAGTAATCTCGGAGTCAGCTAAATTCTTCAAAACTTGAAATGTGTCTAGCCAGAAAATATTTTTCTACTGAACCTGACTCGACAGATTTTCTCTGCATCATCTTAGCATAAGTAGGGCAAGCATGTTTTGGCAAGACATTCGTATTATTAAAATATAGATATAAAAATAGAATACTTTGTTATTACCAAATTAAATCGATAGCTTTCTTTTCATGAACTAGTTAAATTTACCTCTTTCTCCTATGCTATGTTCACGAGTTGAGAATAAACTAATAGTCAATTCCAATTTATTATGCAAATATTCGTTAAGAGAGTATTAATTAATTTGAGTATATAAAAGGAGCTTCTATAAATTACTTTATCAATTTCGGTGCCAGAAGCGGATTAAAGCAAATATTGATGTAGTGATTAATCGTATAACACTGGAGACATGTAGCTGCTTTCGGAAGCCATGTAAACTGTAGGCAAACCTCAAAGGAGATCGATCGAATCTCTTCGTCTATTGACAAAGTGCTGATGGGATTACAGTATTTGATATTTGCGCTATGCTAAAACAACTTGACTTATCATTAACGAGAATCATCCTGAAGATCAATTTAATTTTTATCTCTAGAAATTTATTGACATAGGAAGTTCAAAGCACCTAACAAGCAATGAAATTCCATTATTATACTCAAAAAATTTCCGCAATGCGGTTGAACTCTATAGCACAATCGCTGAAAATAATTGTAAATTACCCAACTAAACTTGATTCTCAAATATCATGCGTTTGTTTTCAATAGAGATTTCATTTTCATTATTTACACATTTCTTGTTTTTAATTTAGTTTGCTTCCAGTATTGAAATGAAGGACGCCATTAATTATTATCGCTTATAACTGAATTAAATTTACTCTCATACGAAATCAAATCACTCCGCAATTTTAATAGAAAATACATTATTCAACTGCCTAATACCAAAAATCCTTCGTTTGAAAACGCATATTAAAAATGTATATTAAACTCTAGAATTAAAAATGTTAATCAACAGCTAATGATTACTTAATAATCGATCAATGAGACAGAAGCTACTATATTTTTAACCAGTTATTTATTAAAAAGGGAAGAAACTGATAGGTTTAATATTTCTATCATCATTGATAGTGATTTATTGATGAAATGAAAAAGCAATATCGTATAACTATAGTTAGATATCGCACATAATAGATCGTGATCGACCTTAGATTATTAATGTTAAAGCGTCTGTCTCATTAATTAGATAGCTAATATAACGCGTAGAGTTTCTGTGTAATTGCGCGTCTTTTATTATATCCGTATTTATACTGTTTCAAAGTTCACGTGAGTTCAACCTCTTCATTAGGTTAGCTCTCAATGCCTCCGACCCCCCAAGGTACTGAAATCCCGGGCTTACCGGATAGCAACGGAAAGCAATGGCCCCCGTAACTTGGCTCCTTGATCCTTTTCAATTAAAGTTAACATTAAACAAAGGAATTTATTAGATGTACTATTAAAACAACAAGATCCTAGTTTTAAAATTATTTTATAACTAGCAAAATACACGCGCACGATTTGTTTCTTTTTACTTATGTTATACTTTTTTTTTATATCATTAGCAACTATGATCCGCGCGCTCTGCACAAAATTTCTTCGGAAATTTTCCCTAAAATTTTTTGGATGCTAATTTCCGCACACTTTCCGGAGTTTCCTGAAACATTTGGTAAAGAAAATTCCTAAAACACTCTTGGGGAATATTACGCCACATTTTGTGATTTTTTTCTAAGATTTCCGGAAAATTCTCTAAATGCTTTTGAAAGGGAGGCGGATTCACATTGCGAGACTTTTTACTTTATACATACTTATTTACATGTAGATTCTTTAAAACTTGATATAAATTTGTTAGGGTACGTATAATATGATTTTTCTGTTTTGTCTTGACAGGTTTCTCTGACACGCCAGTCCAAGTAGAACAAGTGAAACTTGGTAAGACACATAATTTATTATTGGATACTTGCGCAGGTATTGATTTTACTTCAAAAGCTTGAAATATTTTAAACTAGAATACATTCTCTTGAACATTAAAAGAACCAAAACCTCTAAAAGTATTCAATTTTTGCTTCATTTTTAATAAATATTCATTTAATCACAATGAATAAAAAGTTCTAAAGGGTGAAAAAAAATGAAGTAAAAATTATCTATTTTTTTTCAGAATCTAAGCTCAATTAAATTTATATTTAAATTAAATTTCGTCACGAAACTAATCCAATAACTATCTGCTTGAAAATCGTCCATCTCACTGGTTTCATATTAAATATGCGAATTTACGCGTAGTGCTACTTTAGCACGTTGCAATTGCACAGGGAATGAGAAGTAATTTCACAGGAAACCAGCTCATTTGTTCAAGATTATTGTTCAACGTCAGACTAATATATTCGAGACATTCTCGACTTAACCAGACTCTAGTGTTGAGTGCAATTTCAAATTTCGGTAATATAATAGCTACTCGCTTACTTTGTATATAAAGAATGAATTAATACCTGCATCAAATGACAAATTTTGTTTCATATTTAAATAAGAAACTTTCATTCGTTGAATTAATTGATTAATCCTATCTTAAAAAAGTGGTGTAACGAAATGTCTCGAAAATTATTAGTATTATTAGAAATCTCATAAAATTTCACAAAATTCTTAAAAATACCATAAAATATTTTTAAAATTATTAAAATCTCTT
>JAUESH010000024.1:17725619-17738493 GCA_032275165.1 Synergus magnus
GTCTTTTTGAGAAGAATTTGCTTAATTTTTTTATGGTTTTCTGAGAAATTTTAAAATACAGTTTACATTTTTGACCTCAAGGAAAATTTTAAACTTCAATTTGAATTCGTAATTTAAATTTTATTGTCATGGATTGGAGGTCAAATTCTTTTTTTCCATTTTGTTCGTTTAAGTCTGCTTCAAATTTTGTCACCTATGTCTCACCTATTTTTATCAAAAAAATTCACCTATTCACCTTTTTTAATAACAATAGTTACTGTGATGACTGTGATTAGTGAACTTTTAGTTAATTAGTGAATAGCAGAAGTTATAAAATATTTAAAAATAAAAAATCTGGTACGGCTCATGAAAAAAGTGCTTGTCATAGTGAATAAATATCTGAAAAAGGGATAAATCAGGAAGGGTGATGAAACAAATGACTGTCAATTGGATGTAGATTTTGTAATGCAGAATGTATACGAAAAGGTGATGTCAGTTTAATTGAGGAATAAATTGCCGCTTCGTTCAGAATGTTTTTCGTGGTTAAACAATAGCCTCACGCTTGCCTGTGAATAATAGGATGCCAATGTAAAAGTGCCATTGAGGGTTGCTAACGCACACTAACCGGCAAACAGATTGATGCAGAATTACTTTATGCAACTCGCCAGTTTCATTCGATGCTAACTGGTTGCTTTAATTTCAATTTCAAACGCTTTCATTTCGCGAAACTTCATTCCAATACAGCGACTATAAATTATTATACCAATAACATCTTTCAGTTAAAATCACATAAGAAATCATAGAGCACGAGAGAATAATAGTCACTTGATACGTATAAGCACGGCTTAGCAAATCGTTCAGTTAATTGAAGTAAAATTAAGTAATAAAATACTGAAATGAATATACATACAAGAATCACTTGAGACGCAAGTTCAGCATATTAAAAATCTTTCAGTCAATCAAGGGTTCTTCTACCCTCATTTTGATTGAATAATTTTGATTGAGTAATTTTGATTGAAAGTTAAAAAGAAAGGATATCATTCCTTTTTGGTCAGAAGTTTTGAAGAGTATTAAAGCCTCTCATTATAACAAGTAATTAGGAGGGAGAAGTGGCTCTGAAGGGAGGTTTGGACGTCGTCAAGTCACCCTCTTTGACCCATGGGACATTGGTGAAGCCCGAGGACGATTTGCACGACCGCTCAAATGTACTTGAATGAATTGGGATTTCAAGATATGCGAGTCGTATCTCCCTCAACGGTCGATCCAGATATCCTTCTATTAAATATTCACAGAAACGCACCAACACTGGTCCCCGAATTTGAATGCACTTATCACCTCTATCTCCGCGTGAATGAAGCAGACTTTAGGGGGTGGCTCTTTAATTAAATGTCGAGATTTTAATTATGAAAAGACCTATTTATCACACGATCAATAAACCAGGTTCCACGTCACTCTCGATTAGATTCACAACGCTTATCATCAATTAAAAGCATAGGGGATGAATTTGAAGACGCATTTTTGAAAGGGCGATCTACCTTTGGCACGAGATTATCCATTTTTTTTAGACGAACGACCGTGTCACTGAGAACGAATACAGAGGCTGAAATGTGATGATTCTCGGGACCTTCGCTGTTCTTATATAGGAGCAAGTTAACTTGCGTAGCGCTCGACTTCCTGTGTAAGATCTAATAGTAGTAGGTGTACACAGATACAGATATGGTCGGGATCATGAAGACGACTTAGGCGACCAAAAGGAAGGCAAGGGAGGTGCGGAAGGAGTAAATACGGTCGGATAACACCGTACCTGCGGTACATACACGAAATACATTCGGATTCACATAGGTATATACATCACGCGCTACGCGGAAAACCTACGCTTTATTCTCCATTGTCTTGCGTCGGAGCGATTTTGGTTGGGACGCATGTGAGGGAGCATCCGAGCATCCAAGGCGCGCTTATAGAGAAAGCTGATTACCTCACGTCGTGGGATAATCCAGAGAACTGCACGCCTTTTTCGAGCGGACTAATTAGGTAATTGAGGCTTAATTAAACTAAGTTCGGCTACTTCTGACCGAGTGAATGTATTTGTATATGAATCTGCGGATATGTGTGCGTGGGTGTGAAGTCAAGAGAGAATGCAGAGAAGGGTTGAAGAGAATCAAGAGCAGATGTGTTAACATAACGCCTGTGTTATAATGCAGATGCCGAAAACGTAAAGGGAACTTGCGGGGTGAAAAGTGCATGCACGCAAAAAAGTAAATGGCACATATTACTTTTTGAAATCATCAAATATACCTAAAGGAATGGCAAAATCGTATTATCAACTTGTCATACCGTGGTAAATTTTCCTATTTTATGTATTTATGCACTGCTAAAAATTCTGTTAGAAACTTTAAATATATTGGAAATTTATTTCCGAAACGCAAGCTATGCGTTATATATGATACATAATTCGATGCCGTGGGTGCTGAAGTAATCTTTCCGAAACAATTGTGCAACTTGCGTGTAATTACAAGTAAATAGAGCCAAATTTAAATCCAGATGCTATCTTCGACTTCAGTTTATTCAAATTGTGTGAAGCAAACCACCGGAGGTGTAATTTAACGAAATGCTTTCACTTTTATGAGTTACTTATAATTATGTAACTCGCTTATGTAGATAAAGAGTGACTTTTCATGTTAAGAAAATAAATAATTATCACCCGTGCAGAAATGTTGATGGGGTTCTGGCCAGTTTTTCCTAATTCTAATGTGTTTTTCCTATAGTTCTAAACATATTGTTTATCAAATCTCGCATTCATATTTATTATAAGACATAGAATCTTATGAGCAAGGGATCATAACTCAAAATAAACTTTCAGCTTCATCGCTTAAGCAATAGTTCTATCCGATATATGGAGTATGCATAACTAGATTTTATTAAAAATAGAAGTTTAAAGTGAGTCGAGAACAGGGTAATACTAATTTAAGGTATAAACTGGCAACTATAATACCGGCGTTTCCCTGATACGCTTAGGAATAATCATAGAAATTATATGAAATTGTCGAGAGAGAAGGATACCGAAGATGGCTCCGCGATTCGTATCTTATAAGTTCGGGTCAATTAAAACTTTGCCAGGTGGCAGTCGACAGTTTACAAATCGGATAAGTTTTCCTGGTCTTAGTCAGAGTGACGTATCCACTTAACTAACAATAATTAACTCAGACGTTTAAGCTTTAATTAATCTTTGTTGTTAGTTTAGCACCCGACTTTGACTCATTTCGATTCTCCTGATATCAAACCTCTATTACAGACTTAAAAACAATTTTCGCTTCATAAAAAGTCTATGTCCACTAAATATTTACTAAAATGTTTATCAGCAATATTATACACGAGCTATAGCACGCGGGAAACGTTGCATGGACAATTAATAATATTCAAATAATTTATATCTATGATAAATCGTAAAATATAACAAAAGTTGGAAATATGAAATATTATTAATAATTAACGTTGACAAATAGCTTTCTTTTATTTGTAAAAATCAACACAGGGGATAAAATTCACAATTCTTAATACTACGCATGGATATTTTCAAGTTTTATGCTAAAATAGCACAAGCGCATGACAGGACATTTTTCATTCTGTTTAACGGTCGGGACTGAAAATCCCAACTTGTTGACAACGATCCTTAAATGTATAAATTCAAAGTAACAAAAAAGGCATTTATAAAGGTACAATAAGTATATCACAGAATCTTCTGCCTTCTAGGCAGGTACAAAATTACGTAAACAATTGATTCATAGATCGATGCCTTCCGCAGTGCGTAATATTAGATCAGCCTAAATAGATGAATACAACCTAAAGCGATGAGCTCAAACATTGTTGAAGACTTCGTGACCGAGATACAGAATGATATTCTCACGGTTGAGATTATGCAAGATTCTATTTCTTTGTTAAGCATGCCGGGGCTATTCATAATTTAATGTGAACCGCTAAAAGTGAAGACTCGAGGGAGAGCAGATCAGATCGTTTCAAATAATGCGTACACGTTCATGGAAATAAGGAACGGTTGCAAGATTCGCTCAAGAACACGCGAAAAATGCAAATTTTAATTAAACAATATAGCGAGCAAAATGTCTTAGCATTATTTTCATACCTCGGAAATATTTTTCTCTTGTGACGTTCTTTAAAAGTGAAGTACAAGTTGAGAATGAATGAAATGCGAAACGACTTTAGAGTAGGTGAGAAAGATTTGCACTTAATTTAATTATACATATTAATATAATATTAATTATAATTATTTGTTTTGGGGTGGTGGCATTTTAGGGTAGGTTATTAATTAAGTTTTGCCACTTCAAATTATTTTTCGCATAATCTACTATAGTGGATGGCAAAATTTTACTATAAAATGGTAAAAGAGTAATATATTGCACTCAAATTATAGTGAATTGGATTTTACTAATCTTAAATTGAAAATGTAATTGTAAACTAAACTTAATTGTAGTTATTGCACAATAAGGTGGTTTCGATAGAATCGTTTAAGAGGTATCTTTCTCCGATTTTACATGCTATTCTCATATTAAAAGACTATATTAACAAAACAAAAAAACTAACAGTCGCGTGTAAAATTAGAGAAAGCAGGTATTTCTTGAGCTCAATTTTGCCTTGAGATGGAAATAATTAATATCAGATGCTCTAGTGATACGATACTTTGGCGTGATACCCCTCGTGGTCAACATGGTAGTTCACATTCTGTATTCTTCCGTCGGGAAGCAACACGTGGTATCGTCCTTTGGTAATATCGCCATCCCGACGCTCCTCATGCCCGAAATCATTTCCGGTGCCGTGGTCAGTCACTCGGTAACCGAAAGTGTACTTTCCGGCGTACCGTGGCTGAAATCAAACCGATTTTTATGAGTTTTGTGTATAAGACGCGTGCCTACAAATATCAAGATGAATTATGCTCGTAACTGTCAACTATCTGAATTTTTTCAAAAGAAATTCATATATAAGAAATGAGAACAGAGAAATGTCTTTTTATCCCTCCAGCTACTATTTATTCTTTAACTTGACTCATTCATCATTCTAACTCCGCATTACAGATCCACTTTCGCATAAAGAGCATTTAAATCCCGCTCGTTTAAAAGTTTTTGTTATTTTCAGAAACAGTTCGCTTGATAAGGATTTATAAAACAAATAGTGTATTTATGTTTTTGCATATTAAATTGTATAGAATGTTTCAGAATTCAAATTTTACGTTGTAAGATAACTATAAGTATTACACACGCCACAGTGCGCGGGAAACATTGAATGGACAATTAATAATATTCAAATGCATAAAGGATACAAAATTACATGATTCCATTTTGAAAATCAATAATTTTAGGCCGTTCAAATAAACATTTTTTCCATTTAAAGACAGGGACATTTGATTATATCAAATTTTGAAATATTTTCAGGAATTTTACGGGTTCATGCTGCGAACAAACAACCGAACGGAATTATTAATGAAATGTTACTACTGTAATTAGTAATATATAATGATATTTTAGATAAATAATATGGATCGAGGTAGATAATTTCCGTTAGCTTAAGATTGTTCGGATTGTCTTGAATGCTATCTGTCATCAGAAGTAGACAAATTGCGAGTTCGCCCAGTCTCATCTCCCATCGTGCAGTGACTCATATTAGAAATCTTCAATCTCGGAAATTTCGTGGAATTTAGTGGAATTTCAAAAGCTGATGTTTCATAACGGTCCCACAGGCGCTAGAGCAAATCTGGGTGAACCGCAAATCTAGGATTCGAGAAAAGCTGATATATTGTACTCGACTATCAGTTACATGACGTTATACAATGCCATTATTACCTGCCTCTTCTTCATTCTACATCCATTCTACGTCCAATTTCCATAAGATCATAATTTTTCTATCATTGGTTTCAATAATACATTGTTCTTTTAAATCTGATCTTTAAATTTGAATCAGCGAAATTCCGCTGATTCATATTAAGAGAGTGATTGGCTTTTAAATGACTTGAAGTTGTAAAAAGTATGTAAAACAAATAATCATGCGCGTAGCGCGCGTGTTGGTTTACTAGTTTTTTAAAATTGGTTGAAATCGTCTACAAAAATTGTTGCCTAAAATTGTTGAATTTCATACTGAATTCATGTACTTTTGTATTTTTTTTATATTTAAATATTATTAATTGCCCGGCGTCAATTTAAATTTCGGCTTTCAACTCACATTACTTTGCCTGCTGTACGCATCATGTGCGAATTCCTCTGAATTATCAAAGTCCGGTGTTACTCCAGTGTATTCAGCGTGTTCTAATTGAGCTGGTGAATCTTTCGCTTCCTCTATATCTACACTGTTTGGCCTGTGATTCAAGGGTGCACTTTTGATAATCGGCGCAGGTGCTTCATATCTGTGATTACTGATTTCGTTAACGATTGATGGTAACGAAACGTCTGGTACTGGAAGAGGTGTTACGAATGTGTTTTCGAAGTCCCGGGAATTTTCATTAACTGGAATCGAATCTGACATAAAAGATATTTTTTTACATATTCAGTAAATACTTTTTTGGTCTAAATTTAAATAATCCAGGATAATTACCTTTGGCTGGGATTGCATTGTATTTCTGATTGTCAGGATCAGTAAAAGCGAACGTGTTCTCTCCTGACTCAGGATCTCGTGTGAAGAAGTTTGGAAAACTGCTAAACTTCTTTTGCTGCGAATTGACGGACATGAATGGCGCGGGTCGAATTCTCGTCTCATAAATAATTTTTGGTGGAATGAAAGCGACTCGGTTGCTGGGTATTTTTTGAAAATTGCCTTGGGTAACAGGAATTGCATCAAAGACTCCTCTGATGCCATTGATTTGAGCCGGATTAAATCTGAACTGATGTTTACCAAAGCCAGCGATGGAAGTTTTACCAGAAAGGTCAGTCGATCCTATCTGTAAGGAATGGAGGGCTTTCTGATAAGCAGCAGCTGCATTCAATTGGATGGGATTTTGCCTCGAGAAACGCGAGTTTCTTTTCCTCGATGATGTTGATAAAGGAGTCACGATATGTCTGTAATGTTGTTGAGCATTTGAACCATGAAGAGGCAAAGCCTGAGGGATATTATTCTCGTCTGTTGTTCGTTTGTTCTGCTTTAAAAGTGTACGCATTGGCTTCGAGTTGGTCGTTTGTTGATGCAAGGCTTGCACGTCTTCAAAAAGCTCGGAAGCAAACTGTCGAATCTCCTCTCTGGACTTTAAGCCACCGCTAAGTGGACTTCCTACGAAAGGAATGACTTGCATCAGCTAAATCGTACTTTGAAAAATATAATACTGCAAAATTTGATGAGTAAATTAAAAAAAATAGTCTTTCTAGAATGAGTACTTTAGAAATAATGTCTCAAGAGTTAAACTCACCTTCGATCTTCCGGCTGAGTGTTTTCGTCGTTTCCTTTCTACTGGAATTCTCTACTGCAGTATTTCCGGTTGCTCTCTTTTTCAAGGACAGAGCTTCTTCGGTCTGATGCTCTTTCCTATTTCCAGTGACGCTTTTCTCGTTCAGACCCTTCAAGGGTGTTTCTTCCCTCTCTCCACGTTTCACCGTCTGGTTAACGAAGAATTTCGAACCCCGATCATCAGTCTTCGTGAAGATAGTATCGGCTGTCGTGATTTCCTGCTTTTTTGGCCTGTAATCAAACGAACCACTCGCGTTCGGCCTCTCAATTAGCAGTTGGTCCAGGGTCATCGAAATCGATCGCTGGACCTCTGCAGGAATTTCTTGCCATGATTCAAGTGTCCTTCCACGTTTTCCCTCTGGATTTGTGTAATCAAACAGCGGAGACGGCAGATCGTGGCTGGATCGGTTCGAGAGTTCGTTAGCGAATCGCTGATTAGGACTCGTACTAACAACCATCCGTTGGGCAGGTGTCAACACCATCACGAGAGCTATTACGCATTGGCACGTCATCAGAAAATACATCGTTATCTGCAATAACAACCATTATCGTTAATTGATTGTTAAGGGTATGGGTTGCGCTACCATTGGAATCGGCATAAACCCTAGTTCAAATTTTCTGGAATAAGGAATTCTCGGGTCCAGAATTTCAAGACTGAAAATACAAAATTATAATCGAAAAATTTTGATACTTCAGCCAAATTGAACCCGTATTCTGTATTAGGAAAAAAGAAAATAGTCAAGTAGTGGAATTTCTTTTTTAAATAGAAGCAAAATAATTTAAATACTTTAGAAAATCTGTAAAATACAATATTTTCAGGTATAAAAATTCCTTGATAATTCCAGGTTTTCCAAGCTTCCCAGGTCAGTGGACACCCTGCAGTTAAAGTTTCTCTCTATAATTCACAATTAAAAGTTCTTGGAATTGAACAATTTTAAATTGAAAATGTTCCCAATTAAATGTTACAATTTCTCTTTAAAATCCTAGCAACAGTCATTTTCAAGTATGCGCCTACCAAAATTAAATAATTTAAAATTGGGATTTTAGCAATTATGTTGATTCAAATATTGTTCTAAGTTCTCTCTCGTGAATAATTCTTGTCACTGAAGTCTTTATTATTTTAAAAGCGCACTTAGAAATTCTCATTAAGAATTTTTCTGGCGAAAATTAAAGTGGATACGGATTTTGCAGCATCGGACGTTTGTCGTATTGTAATAAGCTCAATTAGAGAAAACCACGCTGAGTCCATTATTCGAATGGTCGAGTGATCACATTTCAAGTCTTCTCAATTTAATAATAGTGCGATAACCGGCTATTCGCAGTTCTCCCTGTCCGTATATATATATACGTGCACTGTGCAGCGTATATGCAGCATAAGTTATATGAGCTTATGATAGTTCTATACAGCGCAATGCAGACTCCTGCTAGTATAATTTCTGCATGTCTCCTGCACGTTACTTCCTTGAAGGCGAAATCTTGATGACAGTTTAAGAGCTTTACTCTCGGATGAAGTTAACGGAGAGCTCTTTAGATAAGATCATTAGGCTCATTTTAATCCTTTATACTTGACTCTTCTGCAATTAGATTTAATCATTTTTATGGAACTGAGACTTCATTTACTTTTCAAAACACGTGAATTTTCTAAATTACTACTTTTGCAGAACTTGTAATGGAAATAACTATCCCTTTTGTTGACCATTGTTGGTATGCTGATCAATTTCACAATGAAAATTTGGTATTATTACAACTTCTGCGTATGTTCTAGTCTTCTTGAACTAGGTTCTGAGATGAAACCTTCAATTTTCAAAATTTGCTTACTCCAGTTTTCTCACTTTATAGAATTAGGCGAATTGTGCGAAAGCACGTTGTCTTCTCGCTGCATAAAATAATCCCTATTTAGAAATAAAAATGACTAGGAGAGGCTTAATTATTCAAATATTACGTACACATATTACGCTTTAGATTGCAGAATGTTTTTAATTGGAAATTTTAAAAATTCTTTAAAGTCTTTTTATCCTTTGAAATTCTTTTAAACTCTTTTAAAAATCTCTTGAAATTTCTTAAGGGCATGTGATACTTTACCATAAGAGCAATTTAGTTTCTTCAACTTTATATGCTCGCAATAATAAATATTTTTTTCTAAAATTAGATCCTTTACCTCCGTCTGTACGAAACGGAGGTAAATGGCCTAGTTTTAGGAAATATTTATTATTGCGAGCATATAAAGTTGAAGAAACTAAATTGCTTTTATGGTAAAGTATCACATGCCCTTAAGGAATTTCAAGAGATTTTTAAGAGAGTTTAAAAGAATTTCAAGGGATAAAAAGACTCACGAATTTTTCCATTAAAATTTGGTTTTTCCAAAATCTTGAAATTCCAGACTAGGGAATTCCTTAGTCCAGAAAATCTGAATTCGGGGTTTTACCAGTTCCAATGCATGATAGTGCCGCTCATGTTTATATTAACATAAAGCAGGAAATTTTTTTGTATCTTGTTTTTTACTTTTTTATCTTGCTGCAGTGAGAAACGTTTATTGAAGGTTGAAAAATGGATTCTAGATTTCTAGAAATAACATCGAAGGAAACTTATTTCTCTATCTCTTTTCTAATAAAAACTATTTGAGTTGAGAAAATACTGCACTCGATTCATAAAGCTGTAAAAACACAATTCCCTCTATTATCTTTCATAGACATAACTCTTAAAATCACTCGATTTTTTTAACAAAGTTTTACCATATGGTAAAAATTCTACCTTCATGTGTCGTAATGAATATGTTCTGTTTTCTCACAATGCATATTTTCACGTGAAAATACCTGGATCGCATGAACAATTTAATCGCACATCGGAAGGGAGAATATAATGTAAATTATTATACAGCATTTTAACAGCTTTTAGTATTTGCAGCTTTCAGTATTTTATTGCGACTAATCGAACAACAGTTATATAATACTTCATTATCACCCAGATGCATACCCAGTATGCATCATTTTCATCAGTACGAATAAATTGTATATTTCGTATCTACATAAATACTTGGTTAAAAAATATTGAAAAAAATGAGTCTAAATACTAGAATTTTCAATTCCGATGAAATTTGCTGCCGCAAGAGGCAACCCACATTGAACATTGTAGAATTGGTAACATATTGCAAGGCGTTCTTGGACATATTCAAAGTGAATTATCGATCTTTTTAATTATTGTTATGTTACATAACCCGTAATTGTTCTAAAATGCGTCAATAAAAACTTAAATTTCAATTCTCGATCTGAATAGAAAATATTTTCTCCTTCTATCATCCTATCTTAAAAAACCGGTGTAGCGAAATGTCTCGAAAATCTCGCATACATTGTTGTTGCAAACCTGATTGGCTTTTGAATGATTTGAATTTGAAAGAAGAAAAACAAACTAATGGTGCAAAAAAATTTCACAAAACCTTCGAAATCCCTTATTAAAATTCATTAAGATTTCTTAAAATTCCTAGAAACCTCTTGAAATCCCTTAAAAATCCACAAAAACCATGAAAATTTGAATCAGCGAATTCTTATTGGTTTTTGAATGACTTGAAGTTGTAAGAAGTAAAATAAATAATCGTGCGTGTAGCGCGCATGTTGATTTGCTAGTGGATTAAAAATCAGATTTGCTAGTAGAAAAGGCAAGTTAGAGTCAGACACGCCGATACATCAATCTATTGAATTTTATTTATTTAAGCTATTTTAACCATATAAATACAAATGTTGAAATTAGCAAAAGTGTAAAACTTGTATGGAAGATGGAAGGTAAGAATTTATTTTTGTGAAGCTGCGACATGACGAAAAGGTCTTAGAAACTGAGAAACAAATAAATTGTTCCTATTTCAAAGTTAAAATTACTTGTTTCAAGTTGAACCTGTAAGATAAGTCCGGTTAAATCAAGAAGTTGTCAGGCAGGAGCATCACCTCAAAATGCACATTCGAACTTTCAGCACTTTAGTTTGCCTCTCTTTCCTCTCTTTCCTCGATATCGTTTCCTCCCCTTTTCTCAACCTATCTATCGGACGTCAACTTAGATACCAGTTTACTCGAGACTTACCTCAGGCTACATCAATGTCAGGCATTGCTTTTGTACCACTTTACTTACACCCTGGAACCTACGTCTAGGATTTTTAACTTTACTTCGATTCGGGATGCTTCGAGCAACTTTTATATTATATCGTCATAGATGAGGTCAGCAGAAGTGAAAAATTACTCTTCTTGACAACATTACAAAGGCATAAGTGGAAGACAAAGAACTTTGCTAGATTAACTCGACAAAGGATTCACTCTCTTTCCGGAATACTAAATGTACCTTCAAAACTGAAATAAAGAATATCAGGCAAACGAAATTTTGCAACAAGGGGTAAGAGACTAGAACTTTAAAATCCTATTGTGAAAAATTTACAACCCTGAAATAATTAAAGTGAACTTGAAGCATTCCTGTTAATCCTTTTAATTGATGTAAATCATACGTGAAGTTAATTAAAAGTTTAATAAAGAAAAAACTAAATGTGATTATACGAATTGAAGAATGTAAATTTTATTAAATAAACTGTGGGATTCCCATCCTTTCTCTTATTCATTTTACATTTCACTCAATTAGTATAATCATGCAACTCATGTTCTTACTCTGAAAATTCATAACGTCCATCGCATATTTGCTAATCTTTTATGCAGAAAGGATTATTCAATTTCTAACCAATTATTAGCAATTCGACAATAGAAGAAAGTTCCCCTTCTGTCTAAACGAGGGATTTATTTTAGTTTGATATTCTCTTTCATTGGAATTGTTTTGATTCTACATCCTTTTAGATTTCTGTCCGGTTATTTGACTTTGGTTTATTTGACCTCTTTTTCACAAATCCTATTCATTTTTTTCTCCCTAAATTATTACTTGTCTTGTTCTACAGTTTCTTATTGTACCTTTTCCCACTGTATTGAATTCTATTCTATTCTACAGAATATCGTACAGAACGAAGAATAAAATGAACTGGGATTAAAATCGACAGAAATGCATATAATTCGTGTAAAGGGAAATAGAATAAGAAGCATTATAAAATAAGAAATAAGATAAAAATGCCTTATGTCCATTCTTTATCCTATCTTAAAAAAGTGGTGTAACGAAATGTCTCGAAAATCTCGCATATACATTGTTGTTGCAGACCTGATTGGCTTTTGAATGACTTGAAGTTGAAACAAGAAAAACAAATTAATGGAACAAAAAAATTTCACGAAAACCCTTGAAATCCCTTATTAAAATTTGTTAAGATGTCTTAAAACTCCCAGAAAAACCATTAAAATCATGAATCTCTTGAAATCCAAGTTAAAATTCGAAAAAATCTTTTAAGAATCCTAAAAATCTTTTAAATATCGTAAAAATCATTTGAAAATCGTTAAAATCCCTTAAACTTCCTAGAAACCTTTTGAAACCTCTTAAAATTCCTCGA
>JAUESH010000024.1:17754752-17765400 GCA_032275165.1 Synergus magnus
TTTAGAGAGGAATTTCAAGACGTTTCTAGGAATTTTAAGGGATTTTGACAATTTTCAAGTGATTTTTACGAAATTCTTATGATTTTTAGGATTTTAAAAAGATTTCTTAGAATTTTGAAGGTATCTCAGGATATTTCGCGGAATTTTAACGGAATTCATGAAACTTTAAGAAATTTTTTAAAGCTAGGATTATACTACAACTTAATTATATTTAAGTGGAATAAAAGAGAGAATTGTGCAGAAAATTTTCATGAATTGATGATATATAGAGAAAAGGGAGCAGATAATGCTAGATGAAAAGGTGAACGTTCTCTCTGATTCTTGATATCTTCAACACAAAAAATCCAGACAATGGTTTCGAAAGGAAATTAAAGTAAAGAAAAGCGAGAGCGAGTGATTCATTGCATTGATGTAAGTTATCGTATATTTGTCTATTTCTAGAAAAATATTAATCCATCTTAGTACCCAAATAAAAATAAATTAAAAATGGATGAAACTTTAAACGGAATCGGGAACATAATTTCTGCAAAAACTGTTCAAATACTCAGTGCGGAATACTCTCCGTTTATAAGAACAAATTCTGCTGTAATTGCAATTTTTTCTCTTCAAATTTAAACTTTTTAGAACAAAGGCACTGTAGAAATTACACATGTGATTGTGCTTGTCAAGTGATGTGAAAAACTGAGCATTTATGATCACAGGAAAACCATTCTACAGAGTTGGTACGCTGAAAATAAGAACCGATAAAAGCCCGCAACGATATTCGGTATGACATTTTATTTACGAGAAATGATCAGTAAATAGGCGTCCGTTCCAGAACAGTCTAGTGCAGCTTTCAAGAGTCGATAATACGAAAAAGCTTGATATACAATAGCTCGTACCATAATTTGCCTTTATTCAGAAATTTTGGTACCAAGACTTTAAAATGATTTCATTCTGCTAACACAGGTGGAGATCAGGAGAGGAAAGAACCTTAATGGGAACTCGACCCTCGAACGTCACTCTTCGTCTTCCAAGCTGACATTGTATTGATTCAATTGTGTTTTGTATAAGAGTTTCCCATTTCTCTCACGGAAAAGTATCTTCTTTGCCAATAAAGTCAAGATTATTCTTTCTTTCTGAGCAAGAATTCCAATTTTACATTGACACAAGCAATAGTGATAAAATGCTATTGACTCTTAAGTTGAATAAAACTAAAAACAATTTTTAAAAAATTTTTTAAATGAACGCTTAACTTTAATCAAGTAAAATTGAGTTGAAAGAAAATATATACTTAACGGGTCAACGACTTCAATTGTCGGTTACAAGAAACTGATCTCCATTATTCGTTTCCCTATAGATTCAAATATCTTGCTCTAAGAATATTCCCCGATTTGAATACTCTGCCTCTTAGATAAGCGTATAGGGAATTTCCTTTCATTAAAATATGGGAAGCCCTATCGAGAAAGGGAAGTGCTATTTTGCTGATTTCATTGCAGCTGATTCGTCATGCTCGAACAGAAGCTGCTCATGGGAATTCAGATATTGATTTGACTGCGGCCGGAGATAAATTGGTGGTCTTTCCGCTAGACCAATGACCTTATGCGTTATGCATTTAATTATTCAGTGAGAGATACTTCAATTTTTTTACTGTCAAACCCTAAATAAACGATCCATTAGTAGAAATTCACCGTGCTCTTGTGAAAGTTTCGGATAGAAATCCTATTCACTAATTCAAATTTAGAAACAATATAAGCACATTTTAAAGATAATAAGATTTTGAACATTCTACACAAAGCAAGTTCATGTGCTAGTGATGTTTTCTGCACGCAGTGTTGTAAATCATTATATCATTTCAATTTATGTTTCCTAATATTGGGGATTGGTTTCTTGCAGTGAGGGGTGATTTAGGAGGATAGTAAAGCTTGCAACAGAGTACTTGCAACTTGCATGTCCAGTGTCTTTTTTCTTCCTTGGAGAATTGTAATTTCAAATGATATTTTGTATTTAACCTATACTTCATGATAAGAACTTGATTAGTTTTCAGGTAAACTATGCAATCATATGACCCTTAAAAAGTCAAGTTTTTAATAAAAAAAATTATCATTCTAATAATTGTATCCTCATAAAGCAACTCAACTCTGAAGAAATCAAAAGAGTCTTCTTTTATAATCGTGGTTATAATAGGATGTCGGTACTTAACTTTGACTTTTAATAATTTATTGAAGAGTGCTAAGAGTCAGAGGATAATTCTCAAGTCTTTCTCATCGTGACTCACAGTGTTAATGCTTCTCAAATATTTTATGCTAAGAAAGAAAGATGTTGATATACGAAGAGGCGAGAGGCATGTCCCGTGTCACGCTTAATGAACTAAATGGCGACCCAGCGCCGCGAGTAAGTGCTCTCCGAAAGTAAATCATACAGATAATACAGATGTTTGCGGATTCTCACCTAATGGGATATCCCTAGAACTTGCCTTAATAAGGAAAATGTGTGCTTGAACGGTGCACCTTGCACGAACACGAGCTTGCATTCCACGAACGTGTGATGGCCATCTGGAAATTCTTACCGCTAGTTTTATTTTTTCAGAAGTCTACTCTATTAAAAATTTTCTCGGGCAAGCACAATTTCATTATAGAAATGCTGTTTTGCATATTCTTCCGAAAATGTAAAAATTCTATTACCTTTGCTAACCTTGGTACAGCGTTTTTATAGAACATTCATAAATCTATTTGGCAAATATAGTTTTTATTTTGAATAGGAAAATCCGTATCTCTTTATTCTGCATCGAAATAGTATCAATATATGCAGCAATATCAGTTTCATAGGAAATTGATCGAATCGTATGATTCGTGTGATACATCGTATGATTTATTGACATGACATGATTATTCCAAAGATATTTTTATTTAAAACATTACTAAAATGAGTTAAATGTTTCTCTTATAATTTTCTATTTAGCCAAGAAGAGAGTTAGTTATTAACGATAAATGTTAAGTCTCTCTGTCACACATAACCCACTTAATGCAGTGCACTGCGGGTAATTAAAAATGACTTACGGCAAACGGTTAATCTTAGTTACGAGTTTTCACCGATAAACGTAAGTCATCTATGACATTGTCGCTTTGTTAAAGTACACGCATAAGTATTAAACGGAGGTAAGTTCAAGCCGTATAACTTTGCAATTATGCTACTTCTCTATGCTCTTTGAAGATAGTTTCACGTTTTAACTCATAAATTTACGTTCTGTAGTATGTAACTGATTACATACAAAATGAACAAAAATATACAATATTCATGAAAATCAGAAGGTTTTTCAAAGACTAAACTTGAACTAAACCCAAAACGCAGCATATAACATTAATTGAAAGATAATTAAAAAATTTATTTACATGTTTCTAGCGAAAATGTAAAAGTTATTAAGGTGTCCGATCTTTGAAAAATTGTTTATGGCTTATTCTTACAGCATATATTCCGTTTTACGCGCGCGTGGGTATTTTCAAAATCGTTAATGTTCTGTTTTATTTAGACTTTCTTTCAGTTCTCGTTGAGCGTGCTTACACATAAAACAGAGTACTATGGAAACCCGTTATTCCACAGCTATCCAGACGTTTTCTTGAACGAAGTACACGAATACAAAAAGAAAGAACTTAGTTCCTTTCAGTTTTGTAAAGTGCATTGTTGTTTACCATGAAGGTTTAGTAGAAGGTGATTTGCATAGCAGTTTTATGCAGCATTACTTTCCATTTTGATACTGCTCTAGTTTTGCATGCTTTTTGCCGCATCAAAATTCACGACTTTAGAAATACATATCTTTTTTCTTATATATATATTATAGACATTTTACAACAATCTCTGCAGCATGTTTATTTTGATACACAAATCTACCTGATCGATCTGTTGTACGATCCTAATATTGAGTTTCCGCATCACTAAAGAATCGTCTGATGTCTGCTGTTACCTAACCCGAGACCTAACCGGGGCTTACTAATATCCAGAAAGGAAATTCCTTTTTTCCGTTTTTATAAATTCATGAGAAAACTGTTAGTTTGAATAATGCAGTAACATGGTCCCTTCTCCCCCCCTCTCTCTCACTCTCCTCTTCATATTTTCCTATCTGCGAAATGCTTGCCTTCTATCTCTTTCTTTGGCCACCCTGTGCAACTCCTCTTCTCATAATACTTCATCCAACCCTCTCATCTTACTCGACCTTTCACCCTCTTGCACTCTGTCCCTGTCTTCTTACATAGACCCTAGCACCCGTAGATACGGATTGCACTCTTAATGTAGAAGTTCCTTCCTTTTCTCTCATCCAAGCGCTTCGAGTCGTTTGTTTTGAATGAAACCGCCGCTCTGGCACTTAAACTTACTTATGAAATGCAGCTTTCATAAAGCGATTAATGCGCTGCAAAGAGTTAGTCGATATTACATTAAAGCCAGAAAAACCGAGTTTAGCTGATGAAGAAAAACCGACCTAGTTTCAGAAAAGCTGAAAGAAGGCCTGGCAATTTTCCTTCTATTTAATCTCTTCAGCTGCATTACCGTAAAATAGGGCTAAAAGAGACACGTGGTGTAAACTGGGACAAATGTTTCTTTTTGCTTCCTCATAGAGGGAAGCTTTGTATTCGTTACATTATTTTCTAATATTTTTAAAATGGTTTAATTAAACTTTCCTCAGTTACAACTACTCCTCTGTTTAGATTCAGCGTGTATACCTCACTGAGAAAATTGAGAGCATGATATTGGGATTTAGTATGAATCAAATTGAAACCGGTGTTCGGAAAGCATTTTCAGTAGACATAGGCTTTTAAAAGGGATTTCGATTTTAATCCCTTTATATACGTTAAACTTAAACGCAACGTAAGCACGCTGTAATAATATTAGATAACGCGCGACGGTAAGCTTTGGGGCGAGCAATCTGTTTGTGAAACTCCCAATTGAAAGGTATGGCAAACATTTAGAGCCGCTGCTTTTCGAAGTATCATCGCTCGGTTAACTTTGGCCTCTAGAAATTTGGTAAAACTCGAGATAATTCGTTTATCTCGGCACTGAATTAATTACACAGCAATTGCGGTGAGTCAGCGTGAAATCATAGTGCTCATCTCCCCGTGTCTCTATTAAATTTCTCAGTGAAGTGATTCCGGATTGCAGAGCGACTACATATGCAGTGCTTTAATTGGATGAGACAAACAATGAGACCATTTCTGAAGTCTTTATTTCCCGGAAAATGGACAAAGTCCTAGTTAAAATTTTGCATATCCACCTATTCCGCGTACGTTTAAAAACGAACGCTTATTGTCGCGGAAACATGCGAAAATCCTCTCTGAATTTGTATGGGCACATCCAAGAGGAATGGAAACTCCTAAGTTTATGCTTCCCACAAATGCTAAACTTTTGCGAACTTCTTCAATTTTTTTCATTTTGACTTCCTCATAAAGGGAATTTTGTAGTGGTGACAAAATCTAGTTTCCAAAAAAAAGTTTTTTTCCTCAAAAAAATTTTAATCTCCGTTTCAAATATTTTGAAATCCCTTAAAATCACTTGGAATTTGTTAAATCTCTTGAAATATCATGAAATCCTTTAAAATGTTTTGAAATCCCTTGGAATTCATTAAAATCACTTAAAATATCTAGAAATTGTTTAAAATATTTTTAAATCACTTAAAATCCCTTGTAATTCTTTAAAATCTCATAAAATATCATAAAATCTCATCACTTTCATTAATATTCCTAAAATTCACATAAAAAGTCTTGAAATCCTATCTTGAAAAAGTTATGTTACCAATATATCGAACACATTGTTGTCGAAATCCTGATTGGTTCCTTGGAAAAATTGCGCGAATTTGTGTGAATGTATCGAATTTGAAAACTATCTTCAGACTATTTTTGTTGTCAAAACAATTGTTATCAAAAAGATTATATTACGACAGAGAATACGAATTTGACGAAATTTATTGAAATTTTAGAGATATCAAAGGATTTCACGGTATTTCATGCAATTTTATGAAATTTATTGTTATTTTCAGAAATTTTAAGGAATTTGACGATATTTTATGGGATATTAAGTAATTTTAAGGACTTTTAAGACATTCAAGGAATTTTACGAAATTTCATTGGACTTTCAGGAATTTTAAGAGATTTCATGGGATTTTGAATAATCTGAAGGAATTTAAAAGGATTTTACGAACTTATTGAGATTCCTGAAATTAGAACAGGAATTGCAAGTTTTTATATCTCAAAAATTAAAAATTCTGAATTATTTTTCATACTTTTGAAATCCCCTAATTTTCCAATTACACATTTTTTTGAAAAATGGTTTTCACTAACATTTTCGGGAATTTCGCTAAAACTTTTGGAAATTTACTGAAAATTTTGGAAAAATTTCCTAAAATTTAGGAAATTGAACAATAAATACAATTTTTTATTGAATCTTTCTAAATCTTTTGATAATTTATTGGAAAAATTATTAAATATTCCCCAAATCTTTCTCAATCAGAAAATACCTACTAAATATTGGGAATTTTTTCTGAAAAAAAATTTAATTTTCTATGTAAGTTCGTTAAATTTGTTCAAAGTTTCTGAATTTTGAAATTTCCAAATCTAAATATAATAAATGATGTAAGGTTTTTGGGTAATTAAAAAAAAACCCTCCCCCTCTGTCACCAAAAGTCTCGCAATGCGAATCTGCCTCCTTTTCAAGAGTATTTAGGGAATTTTCTTAATCTTGGGAAATCTTGGAAAAAAATCACAAAATGTGGAGTAATATTCCCCGAGAGTTTTTTAGGAATTTTCTTTACCAAATGTTTGCGGAAATTCCGGAAAGTTTGCGTCAATTAGCGTCCCAAAAATTTTATGGAAAATTCCCGAAGACATTTTTTACATTGCGTGTTTAGAATCCTCTGCATCTCTTTCGCAAAAGGAGTTCAAAAACGAGAAATTAATCATATTTGCTAGTCTTTTAAAATCCCCGACATCACCGGGTAAATTTCTGCTAGTGTATATATAAAATCTACTTAGGATGGAACCTCCGACTTGTCAGCATTGAAAATTGGATTTGAAATTGAATTTACCAATTGATAACAGAAATTTTTCCCCATGGGTACGAGAGATCATTCGATGAATATTATTTCCCTTTTGCAGAGCAGAAATATCTTCAAGATATTTACCCCTATATTCTACTACGCACGAGAAGTTTATATAAACTGGCACCGAGTGTTTTTTGAATTGGCTGCTGTCCAGACGTTCTACTGTGCGGATTCGGAAATTGAAATTTTCATATAGCACTTGGTCTGGTAGTCGATGAAATAAAAATAGCAAGTGAGAATCGGACCAGGTGATAGCGACGGTTTGAGACAAATTTTACGGGGACACTTTTGCTCATTTTTTTCGGTCCCAAGCGAAAATTGAAATCGGTTGCTGATATTGCGAATGTTGAGAAAATTCACCTCGTTCGACTATTTGCTATAGAACTTTATTAATATTTAATCCTAACAGTATATTTGAGTTTATTTCGTGTAAAATTCGTGTTTCATATCTACTTAAAATACAAAAATTCGCGAAAAAGTACAAACCTGCAATCTGCTTAAGTTATGCAACGAGCTAAATAATTTGAAAATTAAAATAATGTTTTTAATAGAAAAGTTTGAAATATCTGCGAACATTCTTGAAAAACAATTTTTTCGATAGTATTGGATTTCCTGTAATTGTAAACAAATAAAACTAAAGAATCAGAGAATGCAGACACCCTACTACTAGTGTGTGTTCCAATTCGATTAAAGCTTTATCGAATAGGTACGATCCTGAGCGAGGGTGTAAAGGTTATTGACGGCTGTATTAGCTGAGTTTCCTCCATATGTCGTAGAAGAAATAACGTTGGAACACTAGCAAATCTCGATATACGACACAAGAGTAAACTTCCTATAAGCTTCAAGATATATGATATATATATATATATATATATATATATATATATACACTGAAATACCACACATTGCTTTTCGCAGACAATTTCTTATCTGGACTTTTCTAGGATATTTCTGTAAATGAAGGCACGCCAGGGCAGTATATTTTCCACCACCAGGTCACGTCATCAATTGCATGCGTTTTTGAACTTTAAACTCGATATCATTCGATACAACGAAGATCTTCTTTTGTTTCGAAAAACGTTTTGATATTTTTATCCGTACATTACTCATTAATGTTTCTTTCCAGAAATCTTTTATCTAGAACTATCAATTTGTTAGATTCTTTTAAAGATTTAAAAGTGAAATTTTCTTGCATTTTGTAATATTTGTATTTTAAAATATTCGAATGAAAAAGTTTTCAACTTAAAATTAAGTTTTAAAAGAAAAGGATGAATAAAATCAGTATGCGCTTATTGAAGAAGTTAGAAAATCAATACGGAAGTGGCTTTGTATTTCTGTTAATAGCGATAAGAAATAATCGTCAGTAGTACAAACGAAGAGAAATTCGGAAAATATCAAAGTTATGTAATTTTGCACAACTTTGGCTCTTTTAACAAGGAAATTGTATTGTATTGTAAATATTTACTCGTCGATAATAATAAATTATTGACTACAAATTGATTATTATGAGAGTCTTATAATTAACTATACACATGTAAAATGTACTTCTTTAACATTGATGACCTTTATTTCTTTATCTACATCCATTTTAAATAACACACACTTTTACATTTGTAAATTAATTTTTGAATAAACAAGTTTTTCCTTAAAAAAAAGTTAACAAACGCCGCACTATTTCTAACATGTTCAGTATTGTAAGAATTATAATACATATTTTCACAATAAAAGATTCATGATATTTAAAAATAAACTTATATTCTAGATTATTTACATACAGTAACTGAGGTCGACTTCACTTTTATGGGATTTAATCGAAGAGAATAAATTACCTCACCAATCCTAATGGTACTCATGTATTGTAATACATGATCATTCAAACAAACGTTCGATAGTATAATTTCGAACAGAATTACTTTAGCGTACTCTAATATATTTATTTCCAGCTTCTGTACTTTTTTTTCATTGAGTTTTGTGAACTTTGTAATGAGTTTTTAATTAATAGTATGTATTATAATACAGCATTTATCAAAGTAAAACTTTCAAGGGAAACATTCATATTTTAGACAATTGTTACCATAGATATTATTTCAGTGTAAATTTTACATTTACCAGAACTTATTATACCAATATTTGGGAACGATACACCAGTGTCTACTTCAATTAAATATTTCGAAACAACTTCTATAAGCACTACCTGTTTACGTGTTTAAAAGTACTAATTAGTTATAATATAAAAAATTAAAAAATTTTTTCCAAGCGTGGAATCTTCACCGGTCTTGCTTATGAGATAAACTTATAGGAAATAACAAGGAATTAAAATTAGCTTCCATGCAAAATTCATTTTAGTTAGTTAGTTAGTTTCTGATACATGGCCTTCATTAATTCTCTAAAGTTTTAATGAATTCATTATTAAAGGATTTTACTCAATAAGCGAAACATGAATTCATTACTGAAATTTGTTCATAATTAATTTGAATCGCTAAGTACAGAAAGGGAAATACTTCAAAATTTTGCATCATTTTCTTAGTGCACCCATTAAATAGAGCGTATTCAAATCTATATGAATACATTATTAATTCGTTTTAGCCAAAAATATCAGTACATAGTTCCCTTTCTGCACTTAGCGATTCATTTATAATTTATTATAATTAATAAAGCATATGATGGAATTGTTTGTACGTTACTAATTTAAACATTTCAACAAAATTGAAAGCAGTTGTACAATTTTCTTGACTTTAATTTTAACGGAATTCTCAGTTTCATAAACTGTCCTTTAAACTAAGTCCCGTGTGTAAACAATTGCGCAAACATTTTATTTTCGTTCAAGGAGTATCACACAAAGTTCGAAAACATTAAATTTAACAGTACAAGGGTCAGAGTTGGGCATTATTCGATTGAGAAATTATTTGAATGAGCTACAAATGAAAATTTTATTTGTATTCGGTCATTCGTTATTCACTTCATCCGTTATTAAATTAAATAAATAAACAAAATCGAATGCACTGTCATTCGAATAGAAAAATTGATTCGTTATTCGCGATAAAATATTTCTCTTTTGCTTTTATTCTCCAAGCGTTAATCGAATTTGACATTACCCAACTCTGACAAAGGTCAATAAAATTCAAATCTAATTATTTATCTTATTTTATGTATTTGCAGAACGTCGTGGTAATTAGTTACTAAATACTTTTGGTGAAAGTCTAAAAAGTAACAAGAATGTGGACGCCTATTTCTGAAAACACACACTCACAGACTTTCAGTTTTATATGGGGCATTCCATGCCAAATCGACCACTCTTGACCCCGACTCTTTTCGATTTGGCTGAAACTTTTTTTTATCTTTTTCTACCCGATCGAAAACATTTTTCAGAATTTTTTCAAAGTTTTTTACCTAACCCAAAAAAAGTTATGGGTTTTTCAAAAAAATGGCTTTTTTCTTTCAAATGGCCGTAACTTCTTCAAAAATTCACTTATCGGGACGTTTTTTTTTTTAATTTTTGTTTTCTATTTGAAAGAAAAAAGCCAATTTTTTGAAAAACCCATAAATTTTTTTGGGTTAGGTAAAAAAAAATTTTGAAAAAATTCT
>JAUESH010000024.1:17765500-17778398 GCA_032275165.1 Synergus magnus
AAGAAAAAAGCCATTTTTTTGAAAAACCCATAACTTTTTTTGGGTTAGGTAAAAAAAATTTGAAAAAATTCTGAAAATTTTTTTCGGTAGGGTAGAAAAAGATAAAAAAGTTTCAGTCAAATCGAAAGGGATCGGGGTCAAAAGTTGTCGATTTGGCATGGAATACCCCATATGTAGATATAGATTAGTAGAAATTCTTACTGATTCAATTGGTGGACGACTTTTCATTATTCAATTAGTAGTTTTTGACTAATTCAGATTCATAGAGTGAATAAACAACATTTGCTCGAATTTCACGTAAGCATTTACGTGCGCCAAAAAGACACTCTTGTACCACAGTCACCATATTCATGTAAATCACATAGGACGTGTAACAGGATGAAATCGATCCTCGCATAACATCCACTTCATGATCCCAAGGGGTTAGCGAAGGAGACCATAATTCAGAATCAACTCTCGACCTTGGAAGCAGTTTCCTCGTCGTACTGAACAGAGGGTATCATGGGTGGTTTAAACCCATATTCCATTTTTGACTGTCGGAAGCTACCCTTATCAACTTGGTGATACGGATCCTGCTGCCTTACTTTCCTCAATGTAGTAACAGGCGCAGGTGATCTTGTGGCACTCGTAGAATGAAATGACGACTTGGACTGAAATCCATGTTGCTGACCTTGGTTGTGATGTTTAAGAGCCGATGTGTGTTGCACTGGTACTGGGCCAACATATCCACCCTTTTCTGCTTTCTCTTTCGTCGTCATACGATGCATAGTGTGCCTTCGGTGATGCACCGGATAATATCCCGAGTAGGACTGCATTATCGCCGGTTGCGAGGCGAAAGTCAAATGTGAGAAAAACTGCTTCTTTCCAAGATTCAAACCCTGTTTCCCGCCATAAAGATTCCCATTATTTTTCCCCTCTACGAAACCAATGAACGGTTTGGGATAAACATAGCCCTGGAAATGCTGAGTTAAATTGTAAACGTGCTGATTCTTGATCACAGACAAGCCATAGAGAGGCACTGAAGTTGCTGCGTGGGTCGAGTACAAGTTGTGGTTTTGGGGTTTCATTATTTGCTGGTAACTAACGCCATACTGAACACCGTAAGGCACATGAACGGGTACAGGTTTCTCCACATATTTTGTTACCTCCACGGGAATTGGTATCTTCCGCTCAACAATCTTCTCGATCTCAATGGGATAGGGCTGGGGAACAGGGACTTTCTTTTCCACGATTTTTTCCACTGGTACTGGAATATGCACTGGTTTCTCGACCACCTTCTCAATGGCATAAGGCTGCGGGACCTTAACAGGAACGGGGAATGGCTGAGGAATAATCTGCTGTATTGGTATCGGTATTTTCTTTTCAATAATCTTCTCCACTGGGACGGGGATGGGTTGGGGCACAGGAATTCGCTTCTCGATAATTCGGTCAATGGGAATCTGAATGTGGACCGGATAGAGATGAGGAACAGGAATCTTCTTTTCAATAATTTTTTCCACCGGTACAGGCACCTTCTTTTCAATTATCTTCTCGATCTCAACAGGATATGGCTGTGGAATCCGAACTGTTTTTTCGATGATTTTCTCAACGCGATTAGGCTGGATGTCGGAAGTTTGGATGTCGGAAGTATGGGTATCAAGATCTTGTTGGTTTTGAGTAATTTCCAGCTCAACTGGAACTTGTAACTCGAGGGCCTGTTGAGTGGAAGGCGATTTCACGAGTTCGACTCTATTATAACTGGGCTGGATTTCGACCAAGGTTTTTGAATCAGACTGTGTGTGTACTATATTCTGCGAGTCCGTATGCGGCACCCCAACCGCAATCTGTTGCTGTCCATGATTAATATCGGTCGAGTAAGAGGCTCCATTATCGTGTGATCGATAAGACTGAAAGCTGGCAGAGGGCTCGTCGACTTGTTGTGATTCCACCCCAACACGAATCGTGTTCACTGCCGCACTGTCAAAATATCGTCGTCCATTGTTAGGCTCTAACAACGACTTCAAATCCGTGTTTTCTTGCATCAAAGGATAAATGTGGTAATACCTTTGAGCTCCCGACTGAAGGATGCTGTTCGTCTGAGCGGCATTTTCATCATCTGTACTGTATTCTTGATTATTCATATAAACGTAATGAGACTGCACCTTATCTTCCTGAATATTCTGATAAATGTTGCTTGCATCATGATTGATTTCATAAGCAGTATTTGTCGCAGGGCTCTCGGAGCGTTGGAGCTGCTTCGAATTCTGCACATTCTCCGCGATGTATCGTTGCCCTCCTCGCAGCTGATCGATGTGAATTACCTGAGAGACCATTTGAGGAGGGTAATGTATTTCTTGCACGGGTGCGTTATGGTATATCTCGACCGACTTCTGAATCTCAATACCCTGATTGGACGAGGGTGTTTCTTCTGCAACTCGATCAGCTTCTTCTCCAAAAGCGGAATTTACCTTTTCATAGACAAGCTGAGACTGGGCCTTCTCTTCATTTACTGAAAACTCGATATTTTCATCCAACTTTTCTTCAACTGGAGTTACATTTAGATCTGAATCTCCACTAATCAGATGCGCCTCTCCTGCGTTAACGAGTGATACTCCGGCTTGAATGGGGTTCAATACGACAGAAGATATTGTGTCATAATCTTCATTTTTTCCCTTTGATGTCGCAAATGAATCGGAGGGGGCTATAGGTCGTAAAGTTGTCGAGTATATCGTAGTTGGCGTACTGGACACGATGTTATCCTCACATTCGAAGGTTGTACTGTACTCGAATGGTTTATGGCGCGATACTTCCGCCACTACGATTGGCTTGGAAAATCCGTCGGTTGTTTTAGGAATTGATGTCACCTGGTTAGTTTCCACGTTCGCATTGAATTCGAATGTGGGATTTTCATTACCTGGAGCGGATAATCCCAAACTTCTTGACTGATCCGTTTCCCCGGAGAGTAATGCATAATTTATCTGCTGTGGGTTCGATAATCCGATCTTTGATTCCTCTAGGCTCGAGTTCTCGATGGTGGAAGAAATTGTTTTTTGACTAGTCTCACTGGCGTTGCTGAAATCCTGTAAGGAGGTGGTGCTCGAGTACTGATCGATCGTCGTCGTCGCTGTCGGGCTTAAAGTACTCGATGAAAATGTATTAAGTCCATGACCAGGTTCCTCCGTTACATCCACGTGACCCGAGGATCCTACATTGTATAAACGTACTCCTTGAATTTTCCGATTCTTTTTTATTGTAGCTGAGTAAGGCTTGAGTGAATATCGGTTTCGGGCAAAGTTACGAACGCTTTCATTTTCTCTGGGCACGGAAACTCTTTCAAATTGAATAACAGCAGTTGTTGTACTAGAGTAAGGTGCATCTCCCTGAAGAGTGTCACTAGAAGAAACGCGAAGTCGTTGCCCGAAACTTCCGGCGTTTTCGACGTACAGCTGGTCCTCGCTGATCGTAGATAATAAATCGTTTTTCTGGTCCCCAACATCGCTGACATACGAGACGTCGGCGGGCGACGGTTCGACCGTCGTGACGGCACTCTGGGCGATCACTGGTAATGTTGTGGAATAGCTAGCTGAAGATTCGTCTCCTGAGGGAATCCCATTCAACGAGATTACTTCGAAAGTCTGCCGTTGCGGAAGATTTACGTAATTTATGTTACGAGACTCCTCTGAGATGTTTGACTCAAGTAAACTGCTAGGTTTGACATCCCTGTTGTCCCCGAGTATTGACTGATTGTCCTCCCCGCTTTTCAAAGTTTCGTTCTCTTCTTTGTGTAATGTGTACGGTTGAATGATTTGAACTGAATGAACTTGCTGTTCTTCCTGTGAGGTTCTTGCTTGTTGATCCTAGAAATAATAGTTATTTAATATCAATCCTATCTTAAAAAAGTGGTGTAACGAAATGTCTCGAAAATCTCGCATACATGGTTGTTGCAAACCTGATTGGCTTTTGAATGACTTGAAGTTAAAAAGAAGAAAATCAAACTAATGGCGCAAAAAAGTTTTATAAAATATTTTTAAAATTACTAAAATCTCTTGAATTCTTTCAAAATTCCTGGAAATTTTATGAAAACATTTAAAATTCCTTAAAGTCCCATAAAATTCTCAGAAACCTTTTGAAATTTCTTAAAATTCCTCGAAACTTCACAACAAGATTTAAAATCCCTTAAATTCTTTTAAAACACCCATAAACCTTTTGAAATCACTTAAAATTGTTACACCTTAAATTTTTTTTGGCCTTAAATTCAGAGATAAACTTAAATTCAGTAAAAAAAATTTTGAATTTAAGAAGTTCAATATCTGAATTCCAGAATTTAACCATACGTTTACTTAAATTCAGGATAAATTTTTACTGAATTTAAGTTTATCTCTGAATTTAAGGCCAAAAAAATTTTAAGGTGTAACACTTTTAAGCATTCTTTTTACTGTGTGCTCTCTACATTTGAATCAGCGAAATTTCGTTGGTTTTGAAATGACTTGAAGTTGTAAGAAGTAAAATAAATAATCGTGCGCGTAGCGCGCGTCTTGGTTTGCTAGTAATAATAAAGTAGGACAGATTCATTCATTCCCTCTGTCCACATTGAAGGTTTTCTAAAATTTATTTACACTCCTTGAAATGCCAAAAATCACGAGAAATGTTTTGTAATGTATATCCTTTCCTATCTCTTGAAATTAAACCTAAAATATTCTTATATAACTCGAAATCATTTTAATTTTCAAATCCCTTTTTCTTAATTTTTGAAACCCATTCAAATCTTTCTTGATTTTTCTGATTTCTATAAATCGTTGAAAGTGAAATTAACAATTCACTACCAATTTATTTTCAGTACATACAAATTCTTCATGTATTGAACATTATTCTTTTATTACAGTTAGAAAAATACTAAAAAAACGACAGGATATACTTACGCCATCCTCGTCATTCTGAAGGCTCTTAACTGCTTCTCCTCCAATAGCAAAACGCGCTCCAGTAGTGCTGTGCTCGTTTGAAGACCTGTACTTTACAAGCGGATGGTAACCCCACTCGTCAGCAAAATATTTGACGTCTGCGGAAGATTGCTCAGAGTTCACGTAATACCGACCACTAGCCAACTCGCCAGATCTTGCTTCGACTTTTCCATAACTCTCATCCGTATCATCTCCAACTTCGTAATTGTATTGGTATTTTGGTGGATTCTATTAGAACAAAAACAATACTTAGTAATTATAAAAAACTATTTTAAAAAGAAATTCTAAAAATTAAACTTGCTTTCTGGGTCACAAACTGGGAATACATGAACTAAAAGCAATAAATTCAGGCTGAAAAAAAGATACAATTTCTGTGATAGTAGGTTACCGGAAACCGATCGTTTACTGTTTTTCCTTTAATCACATAAAAAATAATAACGGGATTGATTTTATCTTCCTTATATGTTTACAAACGTTTTTTATCTCTTTTTTTGCCAATATAAATTTATAAGGTTTTTTAGTGCATTCTGAAAATGAACCTCCGCGTACATAACTGAGGATTGAGCCGGAATTTTTTTCCCGTTTTATCCTCTCTAAAAAAAGTGGTGTAACAAAATGCCTCGAAAATCTCTCATAAATTGTTGTCTTCGAGATTAATAAAGTTACTTTGAAAACTCGAAGCATTACATTTTTCAATAACTTTGTTGCTTGTAGTGAGTTACTTTAAAACACTTGATATTGTAAATATTCGTTTATTTTGTCCGGATGAAACTACAACGTCGCTCAATATAAAGAATATTGCAATCCAGGTTATAAGGAAGGTAATAGCTATACACACAAATTCTATAAAATGTTTCATTTCAATTTTTACGAGAAAAATACGAACTAAGCGGATTTTGTAGTCGAAGATGGATGGAAAGATGCGAAAAATTATATCGATTTTATGGTAACAACAAACAATTATTCTATATTTATATTTATTTATTGCTAGAGTATACTTTCTAGGATTTGCACTAATACAGGAAATTATAATCACAATTCTCATTTTTAAATCTTCACGTTTGAACATAATAATAAAAGCATTCACCTGTGTAATAAAAAAGTCGAAAATTTTTCATTTCTGATCAAATATTTTCTGGTTGATTTAGATGCATGCAAAAAATTAACATTCATTGGGTCAAACTGTGAATTTGCACTTTATTTTGGTGACTATAAATTGGCAGAGTGATAACGGAATGAATAATATAATGTTTGTCTCAATGTTACATTTTTAACGATATGCATGACATTCTTTATTCAAACAATTGCAATTTTATCAAAATCCGTTTTACTACTAGAATGTGCTTATCGGTAGATAAATTTCTACAATCCCATTGTGTTCTATCATTTAGTCTCCAATGGGAACGCTATTAATGTTCCATAGAGTAAAAAGACAGTAAGCCGCCGTTAATAATATCTTATAAGTGCACTATTAATCCTCCGTCGGTGTGGTAATAAATCATAGCACCGGTCGGAAAACTTGGTGTGAGACTCTACCCCCCTCTCCCCACAGTAATAAACGTCTTGATAATAAAACTTTGTAGAACTTGCAATAGATAAAAAAAAAGTTCAGGGCGTAAATGACGCTGTACGTGTACCGTTTAACAAACAAGTTTCTCGATCGATCGATGGTTGTGGATGAAAAATGGTTCTCTCTTCTTGTCGATTCGAATTGAATCAATGAGCTATTTTGTGCTGCACTAGGTTCAAAGATTTCAATTTGATCAACTGGAAATAGCTCCAAGTATTCCTTTACAACATGCAGTAGATATGAAAGCTGCTCACTTTAAGTTTAAAATAGAATTCTTCAGCTGTCATAAAAGATGTAGATATAAAATGACTAACAACTTACTAATTTAAATGAAGAGAATTGCGAAGACGAAATTACAGATTAAATTGTTATAGAGTCTTGAATTAAATTATGATTGACTGTTCGGAGAAAGGTAACGGAATTAAATTAGAAAGGTCTTCCAATTGAGAAATTGCTGTTCTTCGTATCACTTCTCAATTAACAATCATCAGTATCATCAGTTTATAGAGCGATTTCAGAGGTTTGACTTGTTAAGGGTATGATTACTGGTTGATGGAGCGAGTGGGGACCGATTTGTAATTTTCTGACATTTATACTCTCGTTTCCGTTACTCTATTTACTCGGGTTCGATCGAACTCGATGTAATAAAAGCATGAAAGAATGAACGACGGAAAATAAAGGCGTGTCTGGCGAGATGAGAGAAAGGTGCAGTTATGGCTTTGCCGATATGTATCGTCTCCGAGCTATCAGAGGAAGACCTGGGAAGAGACATTCTTGAACTTACAGCTCGAGAAAAGAAAAAAGTGAAAAACGTGCGATCAAACGAGAAAAGGGAAAAATGATGTGATGTAAGGAGACTACTATCTTCAGCAGGTGACGTGGGCGGCACTACACGAATTCCCGGACTAGGGAATTTTGAAAAAATTTCGTAGAATTTTAAGGTATCTCAAGATTTCATGAGATTATTCTAATTTTTAAAACATTTTTTGGAATTTTTAAGGATTTCATGGAATTTGATAAGATTTCTAAGGATTTTAAGAGATTTTAAATGTTAAGCAATTCCAAGAGGTTTTTAGGAATTTTTAGAGATTTTTGCGAATTTTAACATGGATTTCAAGAGATTCATGTTTGTAAAATGGTTTTCGTGAAATTCTTTTTCGCCATTAGTTTGTTTTTCTTCTTTCAACTTCAAGTCATTCAAAAGCCAATCAGGTTTGCAACAACAATGTATGCGAGATTTTCGAGACATTTCGTTACACCACATTTTTAAGATAGGATTTTTTAAATCTAATTTTTGTAATCCTTTTGAAAACATTTGAAATAACTAGCATTTTTTTTAATCCCTTGAAATCCTTTTACATGATTCAAAATATTTTGAAATTCCTTAAAATTCTTTTAAATCAAGTATAATCCCGAGTGGGATTATACTTGATTTACTTGGTACCGGAAAATCCGATTCCAATGCATGGTTGCACTTTCCATGGCACGTAATCCTGTAAAAGTTCTCTTCGTTTATTTGGCATATGATAATGTGAATCTGGATGATAGAGTATAAATATATTACACAGCAATTGAATGCCTTATGATGATTTTAGAGTCTATCTCAAATGCAGACAGCATTCCTGCACTCTTTCTCATCAATTTTGCGATGAGGAAATGCAAAATAGGCCATAAAGAGTTTTATGGCTTTTTTTACGTCTAGAGACGCTCCTTTCTGTCATAGCATTTCCACTTGTGTGAATTAGGACTTTGTCGATTTGGAGGATAAGATATCTAATGTGTTGCAGTGAAAGTGCAAAAGTAGAACTTCTGGGCTATTTAACAAACATCCTGGGAATGTCATTGTGTGGATTTCAGACTTCACAGCTCAAAATATTATCAAAACAGGGGAAGCAGGGTGATTTTTGCACGAAAATAGGAGAATAAATTATTTTGAATCAAATTAATGTAGATTGAATCCAATTGAAAATGCTTTTCAAAAAAAGATACATTTTCAATACGAAACATTTACACTGTAAAAAATTTCTTCGGGAATATTTCCTAAAATTGTTGGGATGCTAATTTCTACAATGTTTCAGGAATTTTACCAAATAAAATTCTTGAATTTTTCCTGAAGGGAAAATTTCCGAAACGCTTTTGGGAAAAATTACTTCTTTTGTGAATTTTCCTCAAGATATATTAAAGAAAAAAAATTCTCAGAAGAAGTTACGTCATTTTTATAACTGAAAATTCAAAATCCAGACTTTAAATACCTTAAATGGAAAATCAAACGTTTTTTGAGAAAATTTCCAATATTTAGTAGGTATTTTTTTAATTCACTAAGATTTAGAGAATATTCCATAATTTTTCCAAGAAATTACCAACAGATTTAGGAAAATTCCCTGAAAAAATTATAGATATATTTTTCAATTTCCTAAATTTTGGAAAATTTTCCCTAAATTTTTAGTGAATCTCAGACATTTTAGGTAAATTCCCTAAAATGTTGGTAAAAATGATTTTCCCAAAGAAAGTGTGGAATAATCCCCAAGAAATTGTAGGAAAATTTCCCGAAATTTTGTACAGTGTAGAGTTGTAATATGGCCAGGAACCTAATTTGTTTCGTCTGGTCCACCTTAAAGAAACATTAACCGCCTCATTTTTATGCAGCACTTTTACGAGTCTACAAAATGAATTATAGGACGGTTTCTCATTCCCAGGTCTTCATTTATGAACTCCTCCTCTGGAACATAGTTTCTTTCTCCTTAAAGAGGTATGAAAAAAGTGTGAAGCACTAGAGATCGGGTGAATTGAATATATGGTGGGGTCTCGGTGTTAATTCACATAATAAATTGATTAAGGCGTAGCGTACGTGATTTATCAAGCGTATCGTAATTAACACGTCGATAAGATACGTGTGGCTGAACGAGAGGAATGAGATACAAGTCACCTGGTACATCGTATCCACCAACGCCCTCGACCTTCGGGCATAGAAATCTTTAACCCAGATCTACTTGCTCTAGAACCATTCGAGCATCCTATCCACCACGTGAAAAGACATTGGCGTGCAGAAACGAAGACGAAAACTACATCAAGTATCGCGCGGAAGAACGTTAGTAAGTACACCGGATGGTGAATGTTGAATCTTGCGCGGCAGAGAAAGGCCCGCATTTCACTTACAAGTTGTTCGTTCAGAGTTTATGTCTTTGACTTCGTTTTTACTCCTCTTCGGCATGAAGCCCCTTTTCTTAGATGCGGCTTTCCTCATCTACAGCTCGAAGAAGAAAGAACCTGTCCTCAGGCTCATTCAGTGGTTCTCAGATGCGCAAATACAGTTTGTTTTATCTTCCTGATGTAGACGTAGATTTTAGATCGTAGAAAGAAATCCAAGAATCCAAGATGCTTTCACGAGGTGGTGACGTCTTGACGATTATTTAAATCTGCCGGAAGATAATATCGACCCTGCAGTGAGAGTTATGAAACTTGGCAGTATTTTAATACCGGAATTATATACAGGACAATCTAAAATTACTGGAGCTGGATATTAACATATAATACCTTGGTTACGCATATTAAACCATTGACATTAACCTACGCATTCTTCATGGTATATTACTTTCTGTGAGTAGTGAGAGATTGCGTTTTCTGTGTCATTAAATATCATCAGTGTAATCTCACCCATGAGATTTTAATGATACCTCAGAAATGCAAAGTGAGAGGACAAAGTTACATAAACGGCACACTCAGTAATTTTGAACTAAATTGGAAGAATTCTTTAAAAAAAAAAACTGTTGCACTAAATATATTTTTTTAAATAGAATTTTCTTCTGCTCCCTCGTCTAGTTTGCGTTAAGAAGCATCTAATTTGCATAGCTGATGATATTTAGAGAAAATTTACATATTAACAAGCTCCTGGATGTACTCGTGCATAAACTGTCACCTTTTTAGGGAAGAGACAGCTCCGGTAAATCGAAGCTTAGCAAACTGGGGCGACAAATACTCAGTCGCGGTCCAGAAAGATTTCTTGACAATGAGTGGTGTAAAAATATTGCACGAAATAAGAAACAGAAAGGAAAGAATTATCAAAATATGCAAACTGAGAAAGTTAGATATTAAAATCTGAGATATATTTAATCCAGACCGAGCCAGATATTAAAATGGTGACGTCTACTTTTCTCAGTCAAAAATATTTAAATACATTTTTTAAAACCTTCCGAAATAAACATGCTATAGAATACATTAAAACGTATTATTCCTCGACTTAATTAAAAAATGTGATAACTTTCTCACATGAATAAAATATGTGCATATACCAGACCTGCACTTCGTAACAGGTCCACAAGAAAATAGCTTTGTAGCATATTTTGGAACTTAGCTATATAGAGATTTCGGTGAACTGCGGTAAGGTTTCCAGTTAATTGAAATGGAAAATTTAATTAAAACGGGGATATCAAGGATTTGCATGCTGCCACGGTTACCAGGGTGGGATATGCATGTTCACATTTTTCTCTACAGTTCTCAGTTATTTCTACCTTTCATAAAGAAACGCCTTGGAAGCGCTCTTCCTGCATCCTAGAGTGAATGAAGGCTTTTTCATAAATTTAAGTTCCTCAAATGAAAAGAATTCTTCATCTTTTATTGATGCTGCCAAAATGTTTGAAATATTTGAGGCTCAATATCTCCACTCGCTTTAGAATAAGAAATGTATCCTCATGTCTCTTTAAAATTGTTTTTTATAATTCATTTACAACAAAGAGAACTAATTATTAAGTGAAAATGTCCATCAATTGTGGTGTAATCAATGTGCATGTTTGAAATTCATACCTTGTCGTTGGCCAGTTGTTTAACATAGTCAGGAGGCGGGGTAGCTATTGAAGTTGCCACCAATGTGATTACTGCAACCTGTAATCAAATTGAAACAGTTCTCGATTAACATTAATCGATTTGATACATTACAATTACCCCATCATCAAATTATTATTTACATATTTCGGAAATTGGTCAAACCTGCAAAAGAATGAAGCCTTTAAAAATGATTTTTCAATTCTCATGCTCAACTTTACTTAAAAATGAATTATCAAGATAAACTAGGGCAGATCAGCATTTCTAAAGAACAAAGTTAATGAGTTCTCATTTGATTGTTGTTCATCAATCAAGAGAAACTAATAGCTTGAATTGAAAATTCTTGTAAAGTGGAAACTTTGAAAGTTCATTATCTACAACCCCATAATGAAGGTCTTAAATGACTTCACTTCTTATCACCGTGGATATAAAAGCGGAGAGCCGGAAGAAGCTGTGTTGTCTTATAGCTTCCAATCTGAATTTGTAGAAGAAGCCCGAGGAGTATAAACAGCTTATACCTTAATTCCTCCATTACGTTGGCTAAGCTCCCCACGCTAAGCTTGCAAATTATGCTGGAAACATTCTTTGAATATTTCTAAATTGCGAATTTTCATTCATGATAAAATCTCTCCCTTTACTCTTTTCGATTTATTCAAATATGCGCAGCTTATCTCTGACGAATTTTGCAATTTTGTAATTACATATTGTAATTGTCATTCATAATCTTTGAGAAATAACGCGCTTAACAGATCTATTTGGTCACTTGGGAAGAAGATTCAGAAGTGAGAAGACAAGAGCGTTTATTCGAATAACAGCTGACACACAAGAAATCTCAGCTGGGTTTGTAATCGCCCCGATACTCTATCTTTCGTATCAAAGAGGCGTTGGTCTGCAGAGCTAGCCGGCCAACAAGGAAATTGAGATTCGCCGGGAATTTGGGAGCACACCGCGATTTGCATAGCGACCCCCTTGCAGCTATAATCTCATCGAGGTTTTGCTTTGTGGTCGTAGGCACGTACGTCGGATATAATATTAGGCTCTCTGCTCGGTTCTGAACCGCACTGTTATGGAAATTTCGAAGGGATATTCTTCTGGAAGGATCGCTCCTTGGAAATCTCGAAGAACGACAGAGAATTCCACTGCGATTCTATGTATTTCTTGAATAATGTAAGACTGCGTGTGCTTCCCCAAGTTCCTATTCTTAGCGATGCTCGATATAATATTTGTTAAAAAAATCATTTACAGTACACATGACTTTCAATTTGTATTTATCATCTGTAATTTAACCCATTTATCTACTCATACACGGTGACGAATTTTAAGCAATTTCGAAGGTTTTTGTGAAATTTTAACGGACAAGAGCAAGCCAACACAAACGCGACTATATTGTTTTCCTTCTTAAAACTTCAAGTCATTCAAAAGGAAAGAAAATTTTGGAATATAAATACGGCAGTTTTGTGAAAGGTTTGTTTAGCTTGTAATAAAATGAATTATTAGTGTGTCTTGTAAAATTTATTCTGGAAATTGTGACCTCGGTATTCACCCCCAAATTCAGCACTAGAATTTCATCTAA
>JAUESH010000024.1:17780449-17798781 GCA_032275165.1 Synergus magnus
TTCAAAATTAGTCATTTTTTTGAAGTACATTAGTCTGTGGTAGCCCTGCGCATATAAATATAAGGTCCCTCTTACAATAGAATCATCATAATGATTCAATTAATGAACCAATTATAATCTTTTTTATAGTTTTATAGTAGAGAAGAAGTAAATATAAAAATATTGTAGTCAAAATGTAATGATGTGTGGTGAATATTTGTATCTTTTATCTTGTAGTTGTAACTATAAATTAACATAATTATCCGATTAGCTATAGAACTTCTTAAAATTGATATAATTTTTTGTTGATTCTATCATGAATGGTTCAGTATAGTCATATGTATGTAAATTTAGTAATTTACTTCCAATATTCCTCTATTTGCATATATAGAACGAGTAAAACTTAATTTCCACGTAAAATCTACGTGATTGACAGATCAGAGATTGACATATCAATCAATCTCTGGAATAGAAAAACTACAAACAAACTAAACAAACAAAACAAACTAAAGAACTTCATCTACTTATAATGAGCTTAAAATCTGAAATTCAGAAGCACAGAGTTTTTCCTTTCAAGACGATAACTTTTCGGTACCTGAAGTGGATAAAAGTAGATTGCAATATAAATAATTGACACGGGGCTAAGGGGAAGCAGAAAATGGTGTGTAGGAATCAATTCAGAGGAACAGGATATACTCTCGGAAAAATAACGAGAAAAATCTCTAGAGTAGAGCAATTGGGAAGCACGTAATCAATCTCCATTTATTTTGCGGTGCCAAGTCTTTTTACGATAGATTTCAGTTACATTACATTTATACCGTTATAGATCACTTTCCACTGATTACAAATCGACATTAGTCCAATTTCTCGTTTTAAGAGAGAATCGACGTAACCTAGCGCACCAATAAATACTTGATAGCTTCTCTGGACAGTCACTGTCGTTAAACCTAGATGTACACCATTTTCCCAAGCCTTTAGTGATTTTCTCAAACAAATTGTCAAGGAACCCACATAATCGTTCCGGAAATACGCATATCGATATCTTCAGAATTTTTTACTTTATGAAGTAATTTGCTCATAGCTTTTTAAACTGGTAATAACAAATAATACCTTTTAATTGAAATGATTCAGATTTTGGAGCGAATCAACTCAATTTCAATTGAAAGTATACTTAATCAAAATAATTTCTATTAATTATCAGAAAATAATCAAATAGAATTCAAGGCGATAATTAAATGGATGTAATCAGCGACTATCGAATATTCGTGATCACAGTGAGACCGTTAATTGACCTATTCATGCCCTCATGTCGGTTTAAAACAATTACATTGATTAATTCGAACATCGTTTGCACAAAATAGGAGACCTCGTGAAACGATCGATCACGATTTATCGATGAGAATTTTCAGGGTCATGATCTTTCAGACATTCACCTTCACAGTTTGCAGAGAGACCAACCTACCACTTTATAGTGCATTTTGTAACTTTTATCTGCACGCAAGACACTTGAAATTTCTTCTGCCCTATGTTTATCGAAGCTATCATTTGTAATCTAATGCATGGATATTAAAATCACATCTGAAGGCACGACCAGCCAGACATTAATTCAGTAATTGATGTCTTGAAGTCGGTTAGTGGAGCATCATAATTTTATCGGTTTGATCATAATGAAAATTAGTGAAACCTATTATTTAGACTGTTCAAAAACTTTATATTAATTTCAATGAGCACGTAATTGAAGTGGGTTATATGGTAGTAATTAATTTAAATCCCAAAGTCATAATAATTCACTTTCAGCCTCACTTTCGTGAAGTTTATTGGTTTCCCAGGTCAGCACTCGCAAAATTAGTGAAGTGAAATCGATTTCAATGGAATTCTCCAGGGTGAAAGTAACTTTAAGATCATTAGGTACATACGTTATTTTTTCAATTTTAAATTTTAGGACTTCAGTTTTGGATGTTCACTGTTTTTTGTCTGTAGATGTACAGAAAGAGCTGCGAACATTTATACATATTTGAAAGTGTTGATAAATTAGCAATAGAAGATCCATTATTTTCCTTTGCTGTATTTTTTTATCTAATAATATCTCGTATTTTCCAGTCGAGAAACATTGACTTTTTCACGACACCTAACATGCCGACAAAGTGAAAATCGAAACCGCGAATAACCGCGAGAAGTGTCTGGCTGGAAACTCAGCCTTTCTTTTGATGAGTTAGGAAAGTCAGAATGCTTCTGATTCCTGACATACTTTCCACAGCTCTTAATTCCTCCACATTGCCACGCTTCATTTTACTATCAATATTATTTAAGAGGCTATTGAGCATGCTTCGCAAGAAAGTGAATATTATCATCAGCGACTTTGTGATGCTCGGTTTGCGGTAAACTGTTATAAACACACTATGGAAGCATTCGAAAACGAAAGTTCATGCAATTTTAGCGAGAGTGGTGTTAGATCAGTTTGAAAAAAGATGATTCTGTTAGTTTCTTTTCCCCAGTCAATTTCTTGCTGGAAAACCCTAAATAATATTGTCATGGAATTTTAAGGAATGTCAAAGGTTTTCGTGGAATTTTAACCGTTTTCAGGATTTAGAGAAATTTTGAGAAATTATAAAATATTTCGTGAAATTTTAAAGGATTTTAAGGGAATTCAAAGGTTTTTCTGAAATTTTAAAGGTTTTGAAGAAATTTTGATGATTTTTATAAAATTTCCTGGAATTTTAAGACACTAGCAAATCAACACGCGCGCTACGCGCACGATTATTTGTTTTAAATCTTACAACATCATTTCATTCAAAAGTCAATCACTCTCTTAATTTAAATCAGAACTTTAAGGAATTTTAAGGGATTTTAAATGTTTTGAAATTTTGAGAAATAGTATTAATAGGATTCTAAGAATTTTAAGAAATTCTAACGAATTATAAGTGATTTCCAATGTTTTCGTGAAATTTGGAGGTATTTTAAGAGACCTCAAGAGATTTTTCTGATTTTTAAAAGATTTTATGTTATTTTATAATTTCGGGAATTTTAAATTTCGATGATTTTCAATTTCGGAAATTTAAAATTTCGATGATTTTCAATTTTAGAAATTTTAAATTTCGATAAATTTACGTGATTCCCATGGAATTTCCAGGAATTTTAAGAGAATTCAAGACACTTTAATGATTTTTAAGGATTTTATGAAATTTTATGAGATCTCCAATAATTTTAAGGGATTTTAGGAGTTTTTCTGATTTTTAAAAGATTTTATGGAATCAATTTTAATGAATTTTAAAGGGTATAAAGGGATTTTAAATATTATCGTAGAATTGTAAAGAATTTCAAGAATTTTCTAGGAATTTGAAGAGATTTTGTAGAATTTACAAGGATTTTGAAGGTTGTCATAGAATTTTAAGGGATTTCGAAAGATTTTTCCAATTTTTAAAATATTTTGTAGAATTTTTAAGGTGTTCATGGAATTTGATAAGACTTCTCATTATTTTAAGAAGTATCTAGGTATTTTAAGACATTTTAACGAATTTTAAGGAATTTCGAAGGTTTTCGTGAAAGTTTAAGAGACAAGAGCAAGCCAACATGCGCGCGATTATTTTGTTTTGCTTCCTACAACTTCAAGTCATTCAAAAGCCAATCAGGATTGCAACAACAATGTATGCGAGATTGTAAAGAATTTTAAGGGCTTTCAACAGATTTCTAGGAATTTTAAGAGAATATAATGAATTTTAAGGTTTTTAAAGTTTGTTGTTATAATTTCAATATATATCGCGATCTTGAAACATTTCAAGTTGAACCCATTTGCAAAATTTAAAAATATTGTGGTTTTTTAATGTATGTATTTTTCTAAATCATCATGAGGATCATCAGATTTATATATGATGTGGATAGCAGCTTTTGCACTTCCGCTTTTCCATGTTGGCTAACTGGGTTTGGTGGATTGGCCGAAGAGACTCTTGCCCATGATCTTCATCTTACAAATCGGGATATTGCGATCAGAGATGAAGACTTTCTCCAATGAGCTGAATGTCCTGTCGCAAAGATGAAGCTTGTTTGCACTGGTAGAGTAAAATAATCGAAGGAAACGAGGTTCATCGAGCCTCGTCGAACGACTTCGACAAAAAAAAATTGCTTCTAGTACAAAGATACTTGAGTAAAACATGCGTGTTGAGACATTTGTACTTACAAGTACAAATTTTTGTTGTTTTTCTAGTTGCTTATTTAAGGACTTGTTAACAAACAATTTACCTTCATTTCCCGGTTTAATTCACGTTTTTTTCGGGCTTTCAAGCTTCGCTCAATTCCAATACCCTTCACTATAATTGGAAAGGCAAGCCGTAGAGAATATATTGGCAATTTTTTATCTCAATCAGTAATATTTGCGCTTTGATATTCGATTACACGATGAAAAAATCTGTTCGTACAACACAGGATATGAAAAATGAAGGTTCGAAAAGCGAGATATGAAATTTGTAAATGGAAATCGCCTGTATGTAGTAAACACTCGAAATGTGTAAGCATTGGAAACGATATTATCCATAGAGTCGATTCAATGGAGTGAAAATTCGATTCGGGGGGTAATCATAAACTGTGGAATTGGGTGCACTTTTATTTGACTGTCATCAGTCATCACACAGTATTTCACATTATACACAACAGTAAGAAACTTACAGAGTAGAGCAGCATATCTTCCGCCTTAACGCATGAAAGATACTCTCTTGTGATATACGTTTAACAGCACAGAAGATGTATGACCTCGATCGTCTCGCGATCTCCGGAAACAGAAGGCACTCCTAAGTTCCGCTGGGCCTCCTTTCGCGGTGCCGCTAGTTTATATCGTATACACACTCTGGGGAGAAACAGTGCACTGTTTCGCCCTGACGCGATCCACTTGACTTAACTCAAAGCTCCAGATATCCCCACACTGTTCGACCAGCCGGTTGCCGGTTACTTGAGAGAGTAACCTCTCAACATCCTCCTTCAAGTGTCTCCGATCTTTTGATAGGATCTTTCAGGTGCGAGTGTGTAGTGAATGTATGTACACTTATATCGTACTATCGCTGCTAATGAGACAAGGAGGGGCCGAGCACCATATACAGAGTGTTGCCAAAAAATTGATACCATGGTATCAAAGTTTCTGCCTGCGTCAAAATTTTAGCCCTTTTTTAAATCTCTAAATATAAGACTTAATAGGTCTTATGAGAACCTGTAGAGGGTTTAATTTCTATTAAAATTAGACCCTCTTTTAGTCCTCCAACTTTAAAATCATTTTAAATGATTTTAAAATTCCCCTTGAAATGAGTAAGATTGTCACATGTAATAAAATAATTCTCAATTCCAACTTGATTTTATTTCATCGTTCAGTAAAAGAATATTTGCATGAAAGTATTTTATTCTAGCCATTTCAGAAATACTCTCTGAGAATTTATTACTATTGAATACTCGAATAGAAACTGAAACATTTATTACCTGATATATCGAACATCAATAAAGTCAGATGCAATCAATAAAGACTTTATACAATGCGGATATATAAAGTGAAATGTGAAAAATTATAAAGAAAACAAACAAATCTTTGACACATTTAAAACTCATGAAGATAGTTTTTAAATTAACTTTCAGTTTACGAAACTACACATTAACAAGAGTTAAACTACACTACAAGAGTTCGTTCTATTTACTAAAAGAAAAATTGATATGATGAGTGGTACCAAAAAGTATGTATAAAAAAAAATTTCACTGGACTAATGAACTAATATTTGTTCTTTACGCCCACAAAATACATGTTGAATATAAAGTCTGCCAATTCATTTGTCACAATGACTCTTTCGAATTATTGATTTCATCTTCTAACATAATCCTCCAATTCTAATCAAATATGCTGTCTGACAGGATGTTCTCCAAATACAAACATTCAATCAAGAGAAACATCAGGCTCGTGTTTACCACTTCCTGTAACGTTAGTCTGATCGATTAGTTGCCATTTACAATGATGTTTAACTTGAACTTTGCAATCAAATATTTGCATCAGATAAGTGGAAGTAGCAGTCATAATCACTTTGAACACATTCCAGTATAACGTAATCTCTCTATATTATAAAAACATCCTTATTGACTCCTTATTGATCCCTCCATTGATCACGTAACCCTTATCGACCACGCAATATTCGCCCTTATTGACATATGAATGATAGAGGAACGAAAAAGAAATATGAAAAAGACATTGTTCTATGCATGAATGATAAACGTTTAGAGAAAAACAGTGGGAAAGATAGAGTAATAAATATGTCAGAACGGATAAGTAAAAGGAAAAAAATACTAATTTACTATTTCTATAAATAATTATACTATCCTATCTTAAAAAAGTGGTGTAACGAAATGTGTCGAAAATCTCGCATACATTGCTCTTGCAAACCTGATTGGCTTTTCAATGACTTGAAGTTGATTTTTTAATCAATAAAATAAAATTAGCCTAAAATTAACCTTTTTAGATTTAAATGAGGTATATTTAAAATAAAAAGAAAACAAATACTTTTTAGTAAAAAATGGACACATAGACACAAAACAGAATGGAATAGCTCTGCACTACAATATAGTGAACGTTATATTGTCAAATTCCCATATGGCATTGTGGTTGCATAGTGAACTGTTAGAGAGTTCACAATTTCGTAGGTAACACAATCCAATAAACTGTTAGTGTAGGTTATTTTGTTTCTGTTCTCTCTCTTTATGGCAATGTTAAACTGAAACCACATCTGCAGTTGTTAGGATGTATTTCTACGGTATGTAAATTGAATACGAGTGAAACTAAGATCGCAACAAAAGTAATGCTACTTATTAGCATTAGTATTTGAAAATACACATTGGCATTTAAAAAATGTCCAATTTTCAACGCATGTAAAATATTTTCGCTCCTAATGTCCAAAAATATTTGAGGTATGGGTTAAAATTTTGCGACAGTTGCTAACAATAATTGTTATCGGACCGTTAATGAGAGTGGATATTAACTAATAATTAGGAATATATTAATATAATATTAATTAAGAATTACATATGTGTCTCGCAAGAAAGTCATTTTCCACTTGACAAGACTTAAATTCTTGATTTAAAACGAGGTCACATTGCACTGGAGAGATTGGAATAATTGTAGCTACATTCCCCTAAAGCAATTGTTTTATCGAGTTGCGGTAATTAAAGACTTAAAAGACACCTTATATGAAGCTTTAAACTGTGGGAGGTAGAAAGGGAAGCACGAGAGAAGTAGACAACACTCCAAAGAAAGTGAAGAAGATCAAAAGCGTAGAAAGGGGCGAAAGAGAGAAAGAAGATGGGAGCAGGGTGTGGCGGAGTGAAAGAGGTGGTGTTTAATGGATCCAGAAGATGAGATTAACTTTATTAACATCTCCAGTCCGCTCGAATTCGCCTAACAAAGTATACATACTACGCCCTCGCGATACGGACTTTAGAGTTCTATGAATGAAAATGAGATCTTTGAGTTTCAGGTTTAAAAGATAAGGAAAATTATTTAAGAAAAATGAGAGATAATATAATTTTCTGCTTATTACTAGTAGAAACTCAAAGCTGACTGAGAGCTTTCTCAAAGTAACACGAATGTTAGCAAGTTGAGAGTAATTTGAAAATAAGAACCGTAATCAATATAATCGTCTCTCACTATAGTTATATGTACTGTTATACTTAAGAGTACAATTTTACAACTGCAACGTGCAATTTCAAAAACATGTAATTTTTCAGTACGTATACTGTTTAATAGATTTTATTGTAAGGAAAAGTGCAGTGATTTTCATAATCAAAGAAATATTCCTCAATTAGTGCATTTACTTCATAAATGCAGCTTTATCAACTGTCGAATTGTACGGAAATGAAGTTAAATTACATTTTCTACGTGCCTACACGTTAATTTCCTATTTGGACGTAACTTTTTTGTAATCTAATGAAAGAAACCGCAGATATGTTCCATAAATTTATCAAAGATTTCTTTACTACTTCCTTTCATTAATATTTCGTAGTTCAGTTTAAAGATGAGATTAACCATAAATATTCGCATTTATCAGATAAATTATAATTACCTCGCAGTAACCCAGAAGTGCAGTCACTACGGGAAGTTAATTTTTGTTATTTATTTTAGTGAGGTCTAGAAATGGTGTCAATTACCGGATGTTATCGAATGCTGATGGTATGATTTTGTATTTATTTTTAATCTGCGATGCGAAATTAATCTTTCTTTTTACGGCTGAAAGGCACTGGCGAGAATAAAGTCGCGTGAAGAAGTAGCTAATGAAAGGCGATATTGAAAATTGTTGAGAACTAAACTTTGAACTTTGAACTAAAAATAAAATAAGAAAACATTTGTATATACTCTTAAATGGGTGTAAGAGAGACCTGGTTAATTATAAGCTTGGGAGAATTGCTGAGTTTTGTATCATACAAATCGTGAACGTAGAACTAAATACCTTTCACAGCATCAATTTACACCTGTCTACTCAAAGGAATAGAATTCCTGGTTCATGTGCGAATTCACTGCGGTGTATATTTCATTACCAAGTTTCATCAAAATTCAGTGCAAGGTCTAATTGAGTCTGTGACACGACTGCGAGACAGCATTACAATCTCCAAGACTATAAAGTTTTTGAAATAAGATTTAATCTCTGATTTTTAATATAATATCGGTTTTCCAATCCTATGACTGATAATCTTTTTAGGAACTTCAATAAACAAAAATGTATCAAAATTTAAATGAATAGGTTGTTAATATTAAAGACATTTCTGGTTGATTAAAGATGGAAATTAAAAAAAAAACTTAAAATTGTTAAACACTTTTTTATTTCTTGGTATGCCAAATTGCGTTCGAATCATCTGTGAGATTAAGTTGTTGACTCAGGAGTACATTTCATTTTCTCTTCGCTCCTAAGTTACTAAGTGGAGCAGTGAAAATATAAATTCCAGGATTACCTACATAATATGAGTCGCAAACTTTAAACCGTTCATACTTATATTTTCTAAAGCTTTTATAGTTTATGAAACAGATATTAGAATATTTCCCAAGATCTCAAAGGATTATAAAGTATTTTCAGGTATTCGGTGAGATTTTGAAAGTTTCTAAAGATATCAAGAGATTTTTAATATGATTTCAAGGAATTTTGTCGAATTTTAAGTGATTTTAACAGATTTTAAAGTTTGTAGTGGCATTTTAAGAGATTTTAAGGGATTCTAAATAAATAATTATTGGTAATACAATGTTTTTCGCGCCTATAGCGCACGTATAATACAATGCTAGTTAATAATAATTCTATATGCACAAATTTGATTTAATGAATCTGATTTTGCTCATATAGTGTTCATTTCAGCTTGCTTCCTTTTTTACTTTAATCGACAGAAGAGGAGGTAGCCTGAGGCGCGAAAAGTTGCTCGACCACCAAGAATCAAGACTCTCATTTCGCCCACTGCTTGTTTGCTCTACCAGAGTCGACAAATCAGAACCTCATCGTCTCACACGTGCGCGATGCGGACTTAGATTTTTCTTGAATTGCCCTCTGTTCGAACTATTTATACTTCAGCACACGTCGCTCTGCTCTTTTCTATTCTGCTGCCGGAAATTTGATTTTTCGCTCAGCAATTTCATTTCCTCATAAAAATTAATATCCAACGACGAGTCAAGAGGAATGAGCAGATACTCGACTAAATAAAAGTTTCTTGTTACAACTCAATTTTTAAATTTCTCTTCTTTACTTTCTTTTTTCATTCATATGTATTTATTTATTCCACAGGTGTAAGAATAATCCCACTTCTTGACTGAATACAGGGCAAATATTGATTTATTCTATCATTCCCAATAAGGAATAATTATTTTGCATAATTTTGAAATCCCTTCAAACATTCTAAAATCCTTTGATTTGAAATTGTTTAGAATCCTCTGTATCTTTTTAGTAAAAGAAGTGTAAAAACGAGAAATTATTATTTAAATTGCTGATGGATGACATTTGAAATCAAGAAAAAGGTTACACGCTGGTGATTTCAGTTTGATTTATGCTAACAATGTTATTTTTGCTATATTCCACAGTTTCATAGTTTATTTAACAAATTTTGGAAGATTTCCAAGGATTTCGAAGGATTATAAAGAAATTACAGGTATTCGATGAGATTTTGGCTGAAACTTTTTTTATCTTTTTCTACCCTATCGAAAATATTTTTTAGAATTTAAAAAAATTTTTTTACCTAACCCAAAAAAAGTTATGGGTTTTTCAAAAAAATGCCTTGTATACTTCCTAAATCCCTTAGTAGAATACGCCATTTGTTATTGTTTACAAAGATTTAATTTTCTATTGTTCTTTTCTCAAGAAACACAATCCTATGCATCTGTCGAGTCCCACGTATAGCTTTCGGTTAGCCCTTTTTTGTCCAGGAAATCTGATCCTTAACTTAGTCGTATCGTCTTAAGACTCTAGAGTTAGCCACAAGCCAAGAAGAAATTCTGAGAGGAGTTCTGTGGACTTTACAGAAGAACCTGACGTAAATATGCTTTGAGTTTACTTCCCGAGGGATTATGAAATTCCTTGGTGGTACCAGCTGTTACCAAGTTCTCGATGATAAACAACGGCAATACTCAGACGGGTATTATAACTAGGGAAACAAAAGTGTTATTTTAGATGAGCGCATTTAATATAGAGCTGTATTTGTCATCGCAGCAGGACCGCTGTCTCGGCTGGCGCCGCTTTAACTTTCAATGAAAAAGAACGATGAGGGGAAGAAATAGTGCAGCGTAGAGTTGAGCAGGACGAAGGTGGCTCTGAAGAAAAAGACCAGGGTGGAAGACAAAGTTACAAACTCAGGGTGGTTATTTATCGCAGGATAAAATCTTATTGAACTTCGACTGCTTTTCGCTTCACTGTTCCGCGTCTGTTATCGTTTAGGTCGAATGTTACCCCAGGTCTTTATTAGGTACGAGCATTGTCCTCTAACTAGCTCAGTTGCTCACACAACTTCTTCTCGCAGGAAAACAATGGCTACAATTTCAAGTAAGGAAGGAACTCAATTAATATTGTTGACTTGAGATCTAAAACTTTATTAAGTCGTAAAAATCACTTGAATATCGTCAAAATCCATTAAAATTCCTAGAAACCTCTAGAAATGTTCGTCAATGCTTTGAAATGATCTCCTCATTCGTAAACCAACTAATGAAGACATTAAAGATCCAGCTTTAATTCTTGCGGTGCTCCTGTGAGCCGTGCATCATTCACATGAGGGAAATGGTGCTTCAGTGTTGTCAGTAGAGCTTTCCAGGGTTTGCAAATCAGAAAAGCATGCACTTTAGTCGGACATTACGTAGCGTGGATTAACAGATTACGAGTAGTTATGCGACTTTTACGTGCGTATAGGGCTGCTTTTAATAGAGGCGGCATATAGGGAGGAATACTCATTAATTAAAGTACTGCAGATCTTACTTATATCCTGTAGTCGGCATTCATCCATTCTACAACTTTATGCGAGCTATGCATGCAATCTTCAATGAGCATCGTGTGTCGGGTTGGGTTCAAGTCGAGAAAATACATAGATAAACCTCAACGTCCGATCTGTATCATCAGAGGCATTAATTCCTCCCAATCTTGTCACGCGTGCTGCACTATCAGTTTTCCAACGACTAAGCACGCCGATAATCGCCACGATTATCCGAAAATTACATTTAACCATTCCGCTCTTCCGACATTTCTCTTTAAGAAGGTCCGCAACGGTTGTTTGTTGTTTGCAAGTTTATTCAGACCCCACAGAAGGGGAGTGAGACCGATTTGCACAGAGAGTGGCCTCATTGCAAACACCCTTAGCATCTTTTAGCCAATTTATCTGACAGGTAATTCCACTGCAACGGAGAATTGCGAAGCGTCTACCTGGTATGTAAATTTACCTCAAAGCGAAACAATTAAGGATAAGATGCGACTAATTCCGAGTGTTTAAGACCAATCAATATAAATTATGTACCTGAAACCTATGTATCTTAAAAAAGTGGTGTAACGAAATGTCTCGAAAATATCGCATACATTGTTATTGCAAATCTGATTGACTTTTGAATGACTTGAAGTTGAAAGAAGAAAAACAAACTAATGGCACAAAAAAATTTCACGAAAACCTTCGAAATCTCTTATTAAAATTCGTTAAAATTTCTTAAAACTCCCAGAAATCTCTTGAAATCCCTTAAAAATTCACAAAAACCATTAAAATCATGAATCTCCTGAAATCCAAGTTAAAATTCGCAAAAATCTCTTAAAATCCTTAGGAAACTTATCAAATTCCATGAAACCCGTAAAAATTCCACAAAATCTTTTAAAAATTAGAGAAACTCCTGAAATCCCTTAAAATTTTACGACAACCTTCGAAATGACTTGAAGTTGTAAGAAGTAAAATAAATAATCATGCGCGTAGCGCGCGTGTTGGTTTGCTAGTCTATTTAAAAAAAAAAAAGCATTAATACAAAAAAGGAAGTTAACAATTTGAGGTCCCCTTTTATATTGAAATATTAAGTATACCGTTTGATTTTCTTACTCCCGCACGTCCCTTCTATATCTCACATTTCTGAGGGCTCATTTATAGTCAGTATCTGTGCATCCCCTTTAAAGCACAGCTTGAGAATATTTTATAGTCGTCGCATGTAGGCAGTTTCTACTCAACAAGCGTGCCATGTAACTACAAATCAGCGAAAGCACAACTGCCAACAAGCGGTATGTTTAGTCCCTTCTTTCCGTCTTGCATCCTTTCGCCCTTTTTTGCAAGTTATTAATGTGATTTCAATATATCTTTTATCCTGTTCGAAAGAAACAATGGGAACGCTTGAAAAGTTGAGATGCTTTAATTTAGGATTTAATGGAAGATCAAGTATCAAAGGTAATAAAGTCTCATTAAATTTTCGAATTCCTTCGGGTTCCGAGAGTTTTGCAGTTAAAACTAATTGCGATAAAAGCGCAACTGAAGTTTGAGTCTTTGATGATAGAGTTGAGCACTAGGGACAAAGATTAGTTGTGTATGGGACTTTCCAACCCTCCGGCACTCTTAAGATTGCGGAAGTAATTTATGATTTTGATCCTCGGTAACTGAACAAATTCCTATCGCTTATTTGCACAACATTATGAATTGCCGGTGTTAGTTAAAATGCTGCTTGTGCTAATCAAAGAATTTATATTGTGTGAAGAATGTTATGTTATGAATGAATATCAATTATATTCATTAATTTCATCAAATGGGGAAATGTTTGTTCTATATTTAACTCTCGAAATGAAAAGCCATTGTCTATTAAACTATCGCTAATTATCACTTGTTATTCATAACAAGCATTCAGCTTCTAACCAGTACATAAACATTCATTAATAAGTCATAAGCGTTTCTATAATGAGTGTGTACAATATTTACTATAAGGCATTTATATAAAGGAGATAATTATAGATCAATGAAACTTTTGCATTAAAGTTCAAGAAATAGTTGACAATTTCAATTGTTTCATAAAATACTGAGAAAATGGTAGGAATAAAACACAAGGAAGATCAGAATTTCTAGTTATTATTTCCCTCTGTAATCCTTTCATAAGTCCTAGGTTTACAAAGAAAAGAAGCTTATTCAAAGTAATCAAAGCCTTTTCAAAACTAATATCTTTGTAGATCAAAAGTCTTATTTCACCCATCATAGAGAAAAATGCGGGACATAATAAATGTGATTTTTTATAAAGCGTTAGTTGCTTGAAAGTAGACAATTTGTCGTTTGTCCCTTATTTGCAACTGAAGGAAACAATTTGTGATTTAAATTATAAACATATATTCAAAACCTTTTTCTAAATCTAATCAATTTACCAAAATGAGATCATTTTTATTAAATCAATACGCATTTTAAGAATAATAAAATAATACTTTTATTGTGACACAAAGTTTATATTTAAAATACAAACACGAAATGTATAAATACGATTTTGTATCATATTTTTTTACATAACATCTGAGACACCTGTGACGAATTTATACAAGCGCCTGAATGTACATTCCTTACCATCATGATTCCTTCACTGGTTGCCATTTTGAGGAGTTCTTCAGCAGTTCTTCAAGAAAATAAATTTAAAAATTCGAATACCAAATTTTTTAAAATAAATAAAAAGGAATGTGGGATATGTAAATAATTACGTTCATTCAAATATAAACAGGATAAATTTATTGACGCTATACAGTTGAGCGTTATGCAACTCAATTCGTCATTATATTCATTTATTTATTTAAACGGTACATAAAATTGAATGTTTCCTCTCATTCTTACGTATAATAATTACACATTAGCTTTTTTATAATACAATATTTGTCACGACCAAGAAGTTATTCATATTTATTTATGTATGCCAGATATTGTAATTAATTTCGCGGACATGATAAAGCTTTGAACATTTATTTATGAAATTTACTGTAAATATTTGTACCCTGCATATAATCATATATACGCGAACAAAACAATTCAATTATCATTTCTCATATTTCTAAATATATTCAGTTTCACGCATACACTCACAAACATCTATTTATCAGTATTGTATCCATTTATGTTTAGTTAGTATATTTACAAAATGCAAATGTAATTAACATCACCGCATGTTTTATGATCGACAATATTTTGGACAACTATAGACAATAATTATTATATTTCTGTACAAAGAGAATCTGGAAATTTAGTAAATTTTTATTATACATTCATTGCTCAGCATTAATGAAAAAAAATACATTGTAAGGAACTTTTTTTCTTAATATTATGTTATCTGTAGAGAAAACGAGGAATTATACAAAAATAACAAAACTATATTTATAAAATAAAATCTTGATTAATCACTTCTTTTATAAGTGTCTTTACATAAAATAAAGTTTATTTGATTGAAAGAGCAAAATTAAATTGTAAGGAATATTCATATTTATTTAATATTCTATACATTACATATAAATTATTTATCTCTTTTTATTTAACAGTTATATAATTAGCCGTTATAGCAATTTATTGAAAGCATTTTGATTTGGTGAACCGAATCAAATTCTTCCCTTAAGTCATTACTAATGCGAGAAATAAACGTAAAAAGATTTTACGTCATCCGAAAGCACAAATGTGCCTTTTCAAAGGAAAAATGATAAATCTGCAACAAAATTGGCTAGTTGTCCAACGTAGTTTACGTTTATTTAATTTTTTTCGGTAAAACGTTCAAAGCCTAGAGATTGAAAAGATTAGATTCCGTTTCTGTATTTACAAAAAATGTTCAATCATACGTCGTATGTTATAACAATAAAGGGCTTTCGAGGTGATATTGTCTGACAGTCAAATCAAAGTTTGACCATTTTAAAATTCTGACTATAAATAAATACAAGTTATAATTTTTTTAACTGAGTTCTTACAAGATCGAGGTTATTTCAATTAAAGTGCATTACTGATTATTAATTTTGAAATTATAATTGGAAGCATGTTATACTATTCACAAATTATCGGAAGGGTTTAGATCAACAAAGTTTAGGCTTAAACAGCTTAGGCACTTTTGACTAATCACAGCCAGGCACATAACTTCGATTAGAGTTTTAATTTCACTTTAATCGAATTTACAGGTCTGATCACAACTCAGTAAGAATAAAAAGTAAGCAAGCTCACATTCGAAATGAGACAAGTTTAAATAATTTTTGCGCCTATATAAACTTGTAACATGCACAGATTTTAAATTTCATTTCTCCGAATCTACGAAACAGTAGAGCAAAATTGTAAATAAAATATAAAATGTTTATAACATTTAAAGTGATAACACTTGAAACGTCACTGGAACTACTGACATGTTATTAACATTTTGTTAAAGATATGCAACAAATTTTCATAGGATGTTAGGCATTTATCACTCGAATAATTCGCCTCTCTTTTCATTTATATTTTGTTACTCACTCATAAAAAATTTCAAAACAAAAATTAATTTAGTTTAGAATACTAAATTTACGTTATTGTCTCCTGGAGACAAGGTAACCAATGACGATTAATAGAACTGACGACCTTGGAATATCACCGCCTGAAATCAGAACGACAGAGTGAATTTAAAGATTTTTGAAAAACATTATTAATTTAGAAGAAATTAATTGGATTATCATAAAACATTAACTTCAAGGAATAAACCTATTTCTAAAATATTTCCAAAAAAAGCTTTCCCGGTTTACCAATCTTTTCATAGTAATAATTCACGAATAAATATTCTCCGTCTTTCTATTACATCAGCGACGTAATTTTTGCTAAAAGGAAAAATTCTAATTAATGCCATTATGAGTTATCTCAACATTCTTCTGACTAAGGGATAGAACAGTGGAGCCTAATTTCCCTTGGGCTGCCATTTCGTCATTGTAGTTAATGGCCTGTGGGATCATTCCATGTTACGATGCATGTGAACAAAAAAGCTAAGCACCGAATTAAACAGCAGATGACCGTTACCACTTTATTAAAATATACATTGAGGTAAAATATTAAAAGGATCGAGTTCGACATTTGAAAGATCATTATTTTTTAACAGCCCCAACTCGAAATAAAAAGAGAAGAAAAGAGAATTTATTTGTAGATTGAAGAAAAAAGGTTCAGTTGACTTATAGAGCTATTAAAATTGAAGTAAAAAAAAGTGTAGCTTTGAAAATGATGGCTTACTAGCGCTATAAATTTTCTTACATCAGAAGCAAGAAGTACGTAATTAACTTTTGGGTAGGAAAGTCTTCACTGGAAATGTGTTAGTTTTAAAACAATCGAACCTTGTATGTGTATATGATGCATGTTTTTAACATACAAGAATACGTAAGGGAAAAGCCGCAGCGTAAATACACTTGTGTTACGATGAAAGTGGTGCGGCAAACGCCGGTCGTGCGAACAGTATGCTTTGACTGGAGAAACATGTTTTACCCTGCGGACATTTTTACGATCTGGTAAACCTACCACTGCTTTATTTTTCAGAGTTCGGTAAATCACGCTCGGACTCACATTTCTGAAGAAAATTTCTAAATTGCAAACTACCATAGAATTCGAAACAAACTTCTAATGGGCCTTTTCAATCGAACGTTATTTTTCAAGACTTTAATTAATAACATTTGAAACTTAATGACTTGTACACGCAAGAATCCTTGAAGATTCTAAAATTATTATTACTCAGCAAGTAATTTGCGATTTTGAAAATAAACTTACGTGTAATGTAATATTATCAACTCTCTTAATCTGAATCAGCGATAAGTATACCACTGATTCCAATCAGCGTATATACGCTGATGAACCAATGAATTACGTTGATAAAACAGTTAATATCAAGCCCTCTATCAGCGAAATTCCGCTGATTCATCAGCGCATATACGCTTATTGGAATCAATGGTATACTTATCGCTGATTCAGATTTAAAAAGAACCAGTCTCATATTCACATAAAAAATTACCTGTTGCATGCTTTGATATATGAGGAGTGATATCCTACCAAAAAATAGCTTATCAATCTGACAATCATAAAAATATGAAGAGAATAAGAGTCACCACGTAAAAATGAAAACGATGTATAATATATCAACTGGAACATCGATTTTATAATGCAATGTAGCTCATTATTGATGTAGTTTCCCACGAAATGTAATTTCTCATTTATTAAATTATAATATCAAAGAAGAATAAAGTTTAATTAGTTTGCCGAAGCACTTATAATTATAATAAAAAATTTCCCTATATATCTTTTCATTCACAGTTTATTTTCATCCTTGGAAAATTTAATCTCAATCTAAATGTCAAGCTATTTGAGGATTACATTTTATCTTCAGAAAAATTGTTTCTATGTAATTATATTAAAAGAAATATCAAATTTTAATGAAGTCTATTTTTGTTACCATTATAAATATATTCTTGGATAGAAGAGTAATTGGCTTCCGGGATGAGGACTTCGCATTGTAAAATGATTGGCAGCTGTAATTTGTCTACATCTAAAACTCCAACGGCTTTGACACTGATTCGTCCATCCGTATTATTTTTATAGAAGAGTTTTAGTCCTGATATTGGCTCTCTGCAACAGAAACAAGGAAAACATTGTCGATTTTATAGTGTTTAGTGCAAATGCAAATGTAATGAAAAAGAAATGGACATTTAGAGAAAAATTCAGATTTTTATGTAAGCTCGAAGAAAGTTTAAGAGTCTAATTTTTCATGGGACAGTGCATTTCAATTTCTACACAGACGATAACTTTCAACTCTGTGGACAGAAGGTGCCAGTATTTCACGTTTTATCGTTCGCACATCTTTATCGATACCTGAAAAGCACCCAATGCCAGTTTGCTTGAAAGAAATCAAATTTAATTTCTCGTTTCTG
>JAUESH010000024.1:17798881-17815548 GCA_032275165.1 Synergus magnus
ATGTAACGAAATGTCCCTAAAATCTCGCATACATTGTTGTTTCAAACCTGTTCTCTAAATTTGAATTAGCGAAATTTCGTTGGTTTTTGAATGACTTGAAGTTATAAGAAGTAAAATAAAAATCAACACGCGTAGCGCGCGTGTTGGTTTGCTTATAGTATAATAAACTTCGCAGCAGAGTGAATAGAGAAATAACTTTCACAAAGTGTTTTATATAACCAAAGTTATTATTTATAAGATTATAGTTTCTATATTAATTCACGTCAATAACCATCGAATATATTAAATTTCAGTAGGAGATTATTAGAATGGTTTCATCCTATTAATTTAATATTCACATTGCGTATTACGTAGCAAAGCGCAATTCCCAGAGGAAACCAACAGCTACGTTGTACATACATATTCATACGTACTCTGAAGGGAGAGTTAAAAGGACAGAAAGAAAGATGCATAGGCGACCTTTCAAATGGCTCTCCTGTCAGTTTTGCAATGTAACTGGTTCATTATTTGCAAATGTACTCCATGAGCATGTGAACTAATGCGAAATAAAAAAATGATATTTCATTCTTTATGTGATGTGATAATTATCTTGCACTCGTGTATCCTATATATGTTGTTGCCAGCATGATCGTTAAAAAAAAACATTAAAAATTTTATATCTTCACATTTTTTTCCTGGGTCATTCTAACTTGGTATCACGTGCAGAAGACAGGTGAGATAGATGTCAGGCAAAATACGAAGAGAAACATATTTCACTCAGACATTAAAAATTTGCATGCTAAGCTTGTATTTTGTTTTCTGCCTTGCGAGAAAAAAATAACTAATATTTTAAGTAACTGATGGAAAAGAAAGCAAATTATGAAATATCAACATATGTAATAAAATACGTTAGCTTCAAAATGTATTCTATACTTCAATTCACATTGAAGTTGTTGAATTTCCATTGGTTTTTGAACTCATTTAATTTATTAATGATTGTTTACATTACTGGTGGATGACATTTGATATTAAGAAAAAGGTTATATTGGTGATTTCATAAGATTTTTATGCTTTTAAAAAGTTTTTTTGGAAATTTAAGAGAACATAAACTATGATCCGCGCGCTCTGCACGCGATTAATTTCTCGTTTTTGAACTCATTTTGCCTAAAAGATTCAGAGGATTCTAAACAACTTCAACTCAAAGGATTTTTAAATATTTTAAGGGATTTCAAAAGTATGCAAAGTCATTCAGCATTTTTAATTTTTGAAACATAAAAACTAGTAATTCCTAGTTTAAAAGGATGTTGTTATTTTCAATATATATCGCGATTATAAAAATGCTGAACACTCTTAAATGTAAAAAGCTGCCCTCTGTTATTAAAATTGTGTTTAACGCTTCAAATCAAGAAAGTATTTAGTACTAGAACTACAATATTCCAAAGAATTGCCCATATAAACATGTAATAGCGATATTGGGTTAAGCTTTGGAGTGTGGACGACAGATGTGGGTATTTGCTTTACAGAATTTGGAGCGATATTTTGCATCCGTCAATCAATCAAAACCACGAGGACATGGGAGATGAATGTCCTACTGGCGGGCAAAATTACGGAGAGTGCTATATCGAGTACCTATATACATATTCATATGTATATAACTATATATATAATTTAAATACTTGCGGCAAAGCGTTGAAGCATAAAAGACTCACATATAAACTTTACAAAAGGGAGGAATCGATAAAAAAGAAAACTTTATTTTCTATTGACTTCAGACTTTCTGAAAAGCAAGTCGTGTGAAAGAATTGCATATACATAAGACCATCGAAGGTAGTAAGCGGTGATAAAAATTCTTTAAAGCATGATGCAATGCTTTAATATCGTAAAACATTGTTTTAAACAAAAGTGACTTTCAGAGCTTCATCCAATATGACAGAACACTTTATACTCTTTATAAACAGGGCTGCCACAGCCTACTTAAAAAAAGTGATGAAATTCTAGTGCTAAATTTGGGGGTGAATACCGAGGTCACAATTTCTAGAATAAATTTTACAAGACTTATAGTGACTTTTTCTTAAAAAAGTGACTAAAAAGTGACTTGCAAAAAAAGTAACTTAAGTGACTATGTGGCAGCCTTGTTTATAAATCATTCGATGTAAATCTAGCCGCCATTATTCACTGCTATTACGAATTAAAGATGATGAATCACTTTATTATCTTAGGAAGATCTACACACGCAGATATACAATAATTCTCTTAAAAGCCGGCTTTTCAACACCTAATTATTTTCTTTTCTGCCAAGTTTTTCGTAAGCTATGTCAATAAGGTCAACTCTGGTTAGTTTTTAGTTTTAAAGTCTCAAGGAGAATTTCAGGTGTATTCATATCCATGTTCTAGAATTGAATTTTAGTTTTAGAATGTAGTTTGCAATTCAGAATTGTTGAGATGTCACCTTCCTTGAATGAAATAGGATACTCACAGTAAACTAGCATTTTCCTGCTAGCATCAGCTTCGTCGTATTGCGTAGAGATGACACATCTCACGTTACCGGAAAGCTCGTGGCCCGGGCGAACTAACTTGACAGCTCTGTACATCGTATCCGGGTCGTTGCTCGCCTTATATGATGCATCAATATACTTTTGAAATTCATCCGATCCTGTTGGCTTGTGGCCGTGGATCCATTGGTAAAGCAAATCTTGATTGACAAACCATTTGATGACAAGACCAGTTTTGGGTGAATTCCCCATATTATAGACACAATCTAAAACAATATGTTGCTCTGTGCCTGCTTTTACCACTTCTGGAATATTCACTGTAGTGATATGGATTGGCTCGACTTCTGCAAAGAGAAAGAAATAAAAAGTATGCTTAGTCCTCATTTTCCACCCTTCATTTATAAAATGCTAACGAAATTTTTGAAAATGTAACATATGGTTTTAAACACGATATATTCTATAAGGTAGAAGGTGATTCATTATAATATTATTCATGAATATCTCAAAATTTGACGAGAAAATATGCAGATATGACAGAACATAAAAAATTCGCATAAGTTTCACTTTTGAAATGAAGTAAGGCTAACAGTAGAATAGAATAAACCTTAACGGTTATCGATTTTCGATGAGTTTCTAGTTTTTAGTACCCTTTTCATTCAGTTCAATCAGGAATTTACGTCTATGTCATATCCATCCAATTGGAGCAAAAAACTTCCTCTATAGACTTTTATAGTTCCTTTCAACCCTTTTGTTCTTTAGCTACGTTTATTCCACACAAATTAAAGCTTTCGTGAATTTCATTTTTTTATTATCACACCACCGATTTTCGAATTAGTCAAACTTTTCTATGATATACTTGAAAATGTTACAAATACGTTCAACATACCCATTTTACATTTTCATTCTGAGATTTAGTTATAAAAGATAAGTTATATGCCACGACACGTACAAGAGTCGTTGGATTATTCAAGATTCAGCACTTAATCAACTTCCGACCGGATGTGAAAGAGTATTTTCGGCGATGTATTTTCAATTCGATCGACGAAGGTGATGCATGACTCTGAATATAAGAAGAGGCTTTACCTGCATCGCCACGTACTGTAATACAGAACGTAATATCGAGCAGGGAGCACCACCTGCTGCTGGATCAATTATTTATCGTTGGCTAAAGTGATGAATCGATCCATACTGAATCTCACATCGATTGCAATCATGGAAGGTGCTCCAACCGAATACCTTCTGAGATTAAATAAAAGATTTCGCATTGCTGTTTACTCTATTTTTATTTTTCCAAACGTCCAATTTTAAGAATAAAATGCTGCCTTACAAGCTACAGCAAAAATTTAGTATCACTTTATTTTTAACTGACAATATTGTGCAAGCAAAGGAATTACTTGAAATAAATTTACAAAAATGAAAGTTCAAAAAAAATTTGAAAAGGGGGTGAGAAGTCATTGCGCTCCAGCCATGAAATTTTATATCCCCTTCTACGATGCGGCGGTTCAATTATTATATTATTTATAAGTTATAAGTAATAATAAAATTTAATAGTTATAAGTAAACAGGTGCATCATTTTAAATTACTAATTTCCACATTGACAATTCTCAAATATTTAGAGATGAATAAAGTAGTGGAAAATATCAGTGGCATCTTCTTAGACCGAAATATTTTTCCATGCAATAGACTAAAGTGATAAAGTAATGAAGTAATAACATATCATAGAACGTGAGCAGAGTTTCACGCTCGAAAACTCAGTGACATTATCAGTACAAAAAATAGTGACGTATTGCTGTTATTATTTAAAAAAAGAAATAAATTCAAGTGCGAGTGACTTTGCATGTGAAACTTTATGCCTTCCTTAATAACGGAGGAACACACAGTTTTACGATGCTTGGCGTGCAAGCCGGTCCCGCGCCCCATCATAATACGACACACGATCGTGATCGTAATATGGGCTGGTTAACGGGCTGCCCGATCAATACGGAATTAAGCTATTAAATACTTTGGTACGATATGCGACACGATAACGGACATCCTCTCTCCCTCAATTATATTCAGAAATTTAAAAAAGCGGCTGATTCAGGTTCAATAAAAGAGTTATGCAGGTTTCAATGGTTATAATTAAACCTTGATTATATAAAATTATCTAATTTCTATAAAAATTCATGACTCTTTACAAAGAGGGCCCAAATAAAATTAAGGGACAGTTTTCATTGTATCCTAGTACGTATAAGGCCAAATGGTAAACTATGACGTCACTACTTACCAACCGTTTCATAATTCCTTGTCTAATTTCAGGAATCTCAATAAGTTTCATAACATTCCTTGAAATCCCTTTAACATCCCACAAAATCTCGTGAAATTTCTTTAAATTTCGTAAAATCACATGATATTTCTTAAAATTACTTAAAATTCCTTTAAATATCGTTAAATCTTTTAAAACTACTAAAAATCCCATGAAATCTCATTAAATCTCTTAAAATTCCTGAAATCCAATGCAATTTCGTCAAATATTAGATAGACGTTCACAACTCCTACACAGTTAACTACAATTCGAAATTTTAACTACAGTTAGTTCATACACAGCTTTAATCCGAATATTCTGCAGATTGTATACTGCAACACGTTCCCTCTCGAAAAAGTCATGACCGTCGTCCCTTGCACTCATTTTCAAGCTTTCTTTGTTTGACATCAAAGGCCCTGCTGCGAAATTTAGAAAGAGCGTATGCAGAGTGCATATTTTCCACCGCTATCCTCTGATCTTGAAAGCGCCGAAGTGTAAGGATACAGGCGCACTTCAACTTCAGACAACAAGAGTAATAAGGACTCTAAAGGGTGCTGGAGGATACGAATAAGGTGAAAAACTGAATAAGAGATCGTGAATCAAGAAGCGCATATAATATTTTAAAAACAGTGAAGAGGTCTTTTGTGTAGGGTGTCATCTCGCGAAAATACTCTCTGTATCTTAATTACACTGTGAAAAATAGATGCTTATGCAGAAAATTCAGATGTTTAAAAATTTATCTCAAATATTAAATCGCATGGTCCATATTTTTCTGTTTGCCAGAAGGAGATCAATTTGGATTTCGCGTGAACAGAGGAGAAAAAGAGAAGCAATATCATTGTTTAGGCGAAGCATATGAAAATGTCAATTTCGACACACGTTTTTCTGAAATTTATGAATTCCTTCCAAGTGGAACTTGCATACATATATGTTTTATAAAAAAGTTTGCGTGTGAGGGATGCAGAAAATGGATGATATCAAGAGCCATTGAGTGTTACAACGTCAATCTGTATCCATCGTCTGTCAAATTGTTGTAGCTTTGAATCTGACACTTTTAAAACGACTAAAGTACCTCACATTTATTCGATACGCTCGGTATGCCCTGCACGTACTACGATCTTCGGGCGTGCACTCCAATTTCGCGTGGGTCAAAGGCATTTAGAGGAAATATGGAAATCGTCGCAACCTCACTCCCACGGGGTTCCGATAGTGAAACACCGGATGGTTATGAGGCCCTAGGCTACATCCATTGGTCACTGATATCGAGCAATGTTTTCATATTCATTTCACAACATGTTCATTATATTATTTTATACCTCAATATATCCTTAATATCTTAATTGATTAGACTTTTGAAAAATTAGCAACCATGATCCGCGCATTCTGCGCGCGATTAATTTCTCGTTTTTGCATACCTTTTGCTAAAAAGATCCAGAGAATTCTAAATAATTTCAAGTCAAAGGATTTCAAAATGTTTTAAGGGATTTCAAAAGTATGCAAAATAAATCAGAATTTTTAATTCTTGAAACATGAAAATGGTACTGTCAGTAAGTCTCAGGGAGCCAATGTGTCTGACAACGCAGGTCTTGTTCTACTTAGGCAGAACGGTCGACTGGTGTTCGGTCTGACTACAGCGAGATGTTTCTACTAGGTCATTGAATAAACACTTTATATATTTTTTCACTTCTCAAATAATAACGTTGTAAATTATTCAAAAACTGAGTTTCAGTAGACCCTTGAAATTCGATTTCAATTGAACTATAAGTTAAAGCTTGCCTCTCTATGTAAGTTTAAGTTTCTATTCGCCTTCCTATAAAAGTTATAACTGAATTTTGTGAGAAAACTCAGTTTCTATCAGATCAGCAATTGAGATGTTTCGAAATCGAGAAATGCAGACATGAAAAGCGTATAGGGTTCGATGCCCTGGGAATAGAACCCTTAAGGTAATCACTCTGAGTGCTCGCTTCTACTTCTAATGTCAGTCTAGATACAATTTTGAAATATTTCAATCTCCTTTCAACTTTCAACTCACATACATTAATTTAAGCTAATAATGTATTTACGATGCATAAAGGGAGAATCTGGCCTCCAAATTCATAAAAGCATCAAAATAAGGAACTTTATAGCACTTTATACTTTCTCCCTTGAAAATTTGCACATCTTATTTTCAAGATCAATACGAAGAATCTAAAAAGCACATTTCTCTGAAATACTGCAAGTGCTTTCAAAAAAGACTAAAAAAAAACAGCTTTCCACCGATGGAGCTACGTGAACCATGAATTTCAGGGTTCATGTTGCTGAAATTGATTCCAGCGAGCTAAATTCTATGATAAAAAATACGATGCGGTAACGAAGTCGTTGTGGGAGTGAGGCCCAAGGGAATAGGTGAAACCTTGAGAGAATGCGATTAAGCATAAATACTCATCTAATTGTTCCCACTTCATTAAGCCGGCTCATTACGGCTTGCGAGAGGACAGCGATGGGCGTGTTCTTCCTCTGACCTGCAGCGTACTTAACCGTATTCCAGGCAAGTACTCTTCTGGTTTCATGGAAGAGCTTCTCGTATCCACCCCACCTAACTACCTTTATCTTAATTGTCAAAAATTAACGTTATTCTTATTCTCTTTTTTTCAGAAGCATGAAAAGGATTCCAGACAATTTTATCATATTCCCAGTGAAACATATTATCCCACAATTACATTATTATTCATATTTCTTCACTCTCCAATGCTGGTTAAAATTACTACTGCCTCACTGATATTAAAATTCTTCTAGTTTAACATTAAAAACTGGATGATTGTACTATAATTAAAATTTACTCTTGAGAAAAGAGCTTGTCAGATATATGAAATATTCATTCAACTCATCTCTTTCTACAGAATTTTTCATTAAAAGGAGCACTGTCAGAAATTTTACGCAACATTTGTCGGAAATTTTATACAGTTACATATTTCGAAAATGAAGATAAATTAAGGAAAATTGAGTCACTTTTTAATAAATTCCTATCTTAAAAAAGTGGTGTAACGAAATGTCTCGAAAATCTCGCATACTTTGTTGTTGCAAACCTGATTGGCTTTTGAATGACTTAGATAATCGTGCGCGTAGCGCGCGAGTTGGCTTGCTAGTTAACTTAAATTTTGGAAAATTCAGTTAATTTTTGGTGAATTTAATATACGGTTATTTAAAAGTATCGGAAATTTTATATAATTTTCCGTTATTCTCGTAACATAAAAGTTTGGTAAATTTCCGAACATTTCTAACAGTGTCTTTCATTTTTTGTATAACGTGATGTGAAAAATTATCTTTTTTGCATAAATCGACAAAATTGTAGCTCATCTTCATTATGCTAAGCATTATTCTTTGCCTGCACTTTCTGTGTGTTCACATTTTCAACTTAAAATCGATATTCGTGATAAAAGGTCAAAGAAAGGGGAAAAAAGGCGACACGTTTCTGTTCTCGATGTAATGAAGCCATTCAGGCTTCAACCCTGGTACACGCGAGTGGGTGAACCCACAGACCCACGTAATTTATATCACTAGACGACGTATGGCCTCTTAAACCAGAATTGGATTAAATAGCAAGGGTGACAAGTGGTAATTCGAGTTTATAAGGGAAATAAGGTTATGGGGATTTCGGAATTTGCAAATTAATTTGCGTCCTCCAATCAACGTAACTTTCTCAACTTGAGATCGTTAGTACAAAGGAAGGTTTTAACACAAAGGGAGACTTAGGTCAAACGCTACTGCTAAATTACTTTTACGAGCTTCATTTCCAATATGTGGTCAAAAACTCTTTTTTTTCTATTAATACTTTTCTCAAATTTCTCCAAATTTCGGAGTAATTTCGGAGAAATTTAATTCATTTAATTAGTTCTGCAGATTGGAGAAGGAATTTCACTACTTATATTAGAGAAGGAACGCCTCAAATGGTCTTGAGTGGCATAAAATATTCAAGGGTGACTTGTCGCTTACTTCTCCCGTTCGAATGTATCCAAGAACTGACTTGAAAGCTCTTATACCCCTAATGAAGATTCCTTGCTCAGGAGCATTTACTAAATAAAGATCTATGGCATAAACACTAAGTTTCACTCGCCGGTCTCAGTGGAATACGAATAGCTTTTACCCAACACCTTAGGATTAGCCCTCTGATACAATTAATTTCCGACGTGCATGACTTTTCACTCCTAAACTCGAAACCAAGGGAAAGTCTGATAAATTGAAATTTATTTTTCTTCGGAAGATGCTGTTGACTTTACGTACCACACCCCTAGGAGAAAATAACAGCGATTCGGTAAAAAGAAAATACTGTTTACTGAAAAGAGTATTTTCACCAATAAACACAGGATTTAATATCGTAAAATAATCTTTCCCGGGTCAGCAAAGCCAAAAAAAGATATAAATTTAATAATTTTCAAGAGCTTCTACTGATTTTAACGATATATTTAAAATAGAGGACATAGTTGTTCATCCGCAGGGAGTATGAATTTTGCACTGTTGAAACTCATGAGACAATTTATGAACGACGACAATTAGTTTGAGAGTTCTAGAGGCGACAGTTTGATAATAATTCATTTCTATGATGAAAATGTACCGCGACTGGTAAGCACATATAAATAGTGGAGACTCAGGATTGCATAACTTCCGCAACCATATCGCAACGACGTACTTGTTAATGAGAAATGTCAATGTTATGTGCTTGCATAGCACATTACTCCCAAGGGGAAACTAAACGCACCATTCACAACATTCTCAACAATATCGTTCAATCATTTTCCTCATTAGTATCCTCTAAAATACATATGTAACGTAATTAAAAATCATATTTTTGAATATTTTTGAATAATGTGACATTCCATTATCGGATGAGAATCTGTTTCAAAGCTTTTAGCAGTTTTTTAATATGGATAATCAAGTTATTATTTCATGTATTTCATGGCCCATAACTCAATCGGGTCTGAAATTGGATACGAACCGATAAACCATTAATAACAATTAGTGTTTGACAGTAACGCGTTACCGAAAAAGTTACTTTTTTTTTAATAACGGTATCGGTAACGCGTTAAAATTTTTTGGTGACGATAGTTCAAAGTAACGCACGTTACTGAATGTTACTTAATACAAATTTTTAATACATTTATAACATTGCATTAAATATTTAAATGACAAGAAAATCAATCTGATGCATCTGTTGAGCGTTTGTTCTTAAAATTCTTGAAACATTCAAATAATCCTATCATAAAGAAAAGATTGCGATTATATTGAAAATAGATTCTAGCAATCTTGAAATCTGAAGTCACATTCTCTCTTCACCTTATTGACTTAGTGTTGCAACATCGAATAAAAAACATCGATATTTGACATCGATGTAGCATCGAAAGAAACCATCGATGTTTCCGATATATCGGGTCATTTTTAAAAAAAACATCGATGATTTAAAAATACCTTTCTTTTAATGTTAAATATTATATAATATAAATATAAAAAAGGAGAGGTTGACAACTCAACCGATGGTTGTACACCAACTTCTAATTTCAATATATTTCAGAATATTGCAATGACTTCAGAAGATTTCAAGTGACTTCAAGTGAATTCACTTAATTTCATGTAAATTTATTTGTGTTTATCCGAATTCATGTGACTTTATATGAATTCAAATTACTTCAGATATTTCAGGAGATTGAAGACAATTGAAATTAATTCACTGACTTTAGGAGATTTTACTGAATTAAAGTCACTTGAAATCATTCGAATTCATTTGAAGTGATTTTAAATTATTTTTAGTGATTTTAGGTGATTTCAAGGGACTTTGAGTGATTTTAAAGGATTTTAAGAGATTCTGAGTAATTTTCACAGATTTTCAAGGGATTTTAAGTGATTTTGAGTAATTATAAACAATTTTACAGCATTTCAAAGGATTTTCAGTGATTTTTAAGTTCTTTGTGGGATTTCAAAAGACTTATAGTAATTGTAAGTGGTTTTAAATAATTCATGGATTTTTAAATAATAATAAAGCACTTTAAGATATTTTAAGTGATTTTACAGATTTTCAAAGGATTTTGCAGAGGTTTATTAATTTTAAAGAATTGTGATTCCAAAAAATGTTAAGGCATTTCAAAGAATTTCAAGGAAATTTAAGTAATTTTTATGTTATTTGTAAAATTTCAAGACAAAATAATTTTAAGGATTCATTTAAGGATTCACGGACTTTTAACGATTTTATGTTATTTTAAAGGGTTTCTCAAAATTTCAAGTGATTTAAAAAAATTTAAAGGGATTTGAAGTTATTTTTACATTCTCTGTGAAAGAGATTTAAAAGATTTAAAATAATTTTAAATAATTTCAAAGAATTCATGGATTTTTAAGGAATTTCAAAGCATTTTAAATTATTATAAATGATATTACAGATATTCAAAGGATTTAAAGAGATTTGAAATAATTTTACGTAATTGCAAATAATTTTAAGTCTTTCAAGTGTCTTCATACTCAGATATTTCAGAAGAATTCAATGACTTCAAGAGATTTCAAGTGATATCAGGAGAATTCAAGTGACTTTAAGTGACTTTAAGTGACTTCAAACGACTTCAAGCGTCTTCAAGTGACTTCAGATATTTTAGGAGATTACAGATATTTCTGGAGAATTCAATAGATTTCTATGCAAGTGTGCACCTGATTTCACGAGTCGTCTACCCCTCGATAAAATATTATATAAAAATATAACTGCAATTTAGTCGTTGGCACCCCCCTCTAATTTGCTTTAAACAATAAAAAAATAAAAATATTTTACATAGTTAGATAGAATGACTTTCTTGTAGTCAGAATATGATAAAAATTTACATTTTTCTATTGTTTCACACAAATTAGATGGGGGTGCCAACGAAAAGATGCCAGTGCCAATAACTGGTGCTCTTACCCTATAATATTATAAATATAATATATTAGTGGTTGATTCTCAATCAATCTATTCAGATTATTACATTACCAAACAGGAAAAGAAATAATATAAAAAAAAACATTTTTCAAAATGGTTTAGTTTAACTTTTCTCCTTTTCTCTCTCTTTTTTCTTTTGTTATGTAATTGACTAAGTAGAAAATTTGTTAACCACCGGAAAGAAAACATCGATGTTTGAATCGATGAATCGAAAGTAAAACATCGATGCAAAAAACATTGATCATCATCGCAAGGAAAATATCGACACTTCCGATATGGTTCCGCATGGATGTTGCAACATACTACTTCACCTATTGGTAAATTGGTTGGATTTTTATTTACCGCCTTTCCTTTAGAATCGAGAGAGCTGCCAACTGATTTTAAAGAATTTTAATTGAATTTCAAAAGAATTCAAAAGAGTTTCAAGATTTTTGGAAAGTCCCTAAAATATTTTGAAATTATTTTTTCTGTATCGACGGGGAGATGGAGGTTTACAAAAATTTTCGTTGGAAATTAAAAATATTTTAGGGTCTTTTTTGAGACTAATAGTTTCTAGAAATAGTTTGAAGAAAGAAATGTAATGACTAACAGCTGTTTATAATAGCCGAACAATTTCTCAGTTATGGCTGAGGTAGTAATAATGCTGCAAGCGAGACTTTAGTTTAAGTATAACTCCCCTTGGGATCTTTAAGGCAAGATCTTATGGCGGTTGGGTTAAGCACTCTCATATGATAGTTGTCGATGAACTGCAGTCCATGGCTTGTACCCAATCTAGCCCGCGGGAGTGCTTTCCGGAAAGCGATAACTGCTACAAACTTTTCCAATAATAATGTAGTCAAACCAGCTTGCCAATGGCTATCTAGTAATTCTTGCACGATTGGCGTCAATTTTGATAAAAGAACTCCCGTAAACTTGGCTCGACATTGTTGAGATTCACTGAACAAACATCGTTAAATGAAGAAGCAGACACTGTTGATAAATAAATATTTCTTGAGGCAATATTGAAATTTCTCTAGTACTTCAGGAATACCACAAAAAAAAATAAAACAAATGTCAATAAACTATCGAGAACGAACCGTGTCTGGACATGCGATTCAAATCAATTTAACATTCTCTAATACAAAAGTGAAAGCATATTTTTAAAAGCGAACTTCTGCTCGTGAAAATGAACACGTTAGAGATCCAGTTACAATCAATGAACTAAAAATGCACAAAAAAGAAGAGATTGTATTCATTCGTAGCATCTGTCACAGGAGCCTCGTTGCGCAACGGGTTTCTGAAAATTCGTTTGATTTTAACCCATTTATGTGACTGTAGCGCTTCGTGTTGCAATATTTACTTGATTAACAATCTCGGCAGTGAAATGTCATGCTATTCGTGCGGCAATATCGAAGTGACGTAAAAACGTTTTCAACGTTATATTTGTGCGTTTCACGTCATTTAATTTTTTCATGGCGCGATGCACAATTGTCTAGAGAATACAATACGTTTGAATTTGAAAGGTAGTACATTTAGATTTTAAACCTCGCTAATTCGGTATTGAACGCATTATAACATTTGTAAAACGTGAGCAATTTTCATGAAAGGAAAAAGTAGAGTTTTAAAAAGTAAATAAATTACTAAAATGTAGGTATGTGCATATAAAACGCAGCACATTAAAAACATTTTCAATATTGCAAAACGTCGGGAAACGGTGAGAAAAATAATTTCCAAATTGAACGAAGTATATTTTCTTGAAAGAAATAATAGAAATGTAGGTCAAACTATCTCGATATTCGCTTAAAATATTTACATTTCAGTATTTTTCAATGCATAGCGTAAGCTACTTTAAAAATCATACACTATAATTTAAAAAATTGTATACGTTTATAAATAGATTCTAAATCGTAATAGTACATTGAAAAATGATTTTCTATTAAATTAATTTTTTTCTTACCTCCAAAAAATCCGACGATCACGAACAGTAGAATCTGAAGGAGATTCAACGTCCATCGAATATCAGTTCCGAAACTAGGATCCCCTCTCATGGTTTTGATTTCGCCAACTGCTAATCCTACAATATGCGACCATTCACTAATAATCGGATGAAAACTTTTCGTTAAATACTGTTAATTTAGTTCGGCGAATTTCAATTTTTAAACACAAAACCGCACACAGCTTTGATGATTCACATTGGAACTTCTGTTTACCGAAGAGATTGCTTTTCACAAAGCAGCACATTTCAATCACGTGAAATTTATATCTACACAGAAAAAAGCACAGCTAATTTTTAGCCAAAAGTGGATAAATACGCTGCAAACAGTTTATAAACTATATTGACTACTCAGGGCCGAAAATTTATAATACGACACAATTTGTGTAGTCCGAATTTCAGAAATTTTATATTTTTCGAGGGATTATTTACGATTTGAAAGTATTTCAAATCATTTCTCGGGATTTTAAAAGATTTTCAAGGTTTTCCAAAGATTTTAAGGGATTCTAAGAGATTTCAAATCAATACAGAAGACTTAAAGGATCATCAAGAGATTTTAAGTGATTTTATGGAATCTCAAGAGATTTCAAAGGATTTCAAAAGATTGTATGAATTTAAGGGATTTTAAAATAAATCTGAAATTTTTTTTTAATCGCATGTAATCCTTTAGAATTTCTGAAGATTTGCGGAAATCCCTTACAATCTTTAAGAATATATTGAAATATTTTGAAATTCCTTCAAATATGTTGAAATTTTTTGAAAATCCTCCAATGTTTTTAAAGTAGTATTTATTTGTGAACACAGTTAAAAAACGATTAATGGCTTCTCTTTTTCTATTTGTTGTACGTGTGGGAGGAGTGGGGGGCTACAAATCTGCGAAGTCTGAAATTTAAAAAATGTTATGCCCTATGACTACTTCATTAACAATTACAGGCACATTTTGAGACATAAAAAATCTCTGATATTCTCCGTGTAGATTAAGAGCTCTCATATCTTTGTGTAAGAAAATTGGTTAAATTTATTAATGTCTCTTTGATGTATTTTGATGGATTATCTAACCGCTCTTCTGAAGTTTTCATCTCACACAAAAGATTACACTGTCAATGAACTCACGTCAAGTAACTTAAGTGTCGAATTATAGCAAGTCTCAAAGATCTCAAACTCCGTCCATTCATTCTCAAGACTGATGGTGCTGCGCCGCAAAGCTTCGGTTATTTAATTATGGGTAAAGTTTAATATCTTCGACGATGCGGTTCGTTATACTGTTCAACGTGGCATCATTAAACTCTCTCTGTAGTTTCATGGTTAATGGATCGTGTGCAAATTCATCGCCAGAATTCGGAAAGAAAATAAATTTCTTCTTAATTTTAGTATTTTTGAACAATACCAACGAGAATTTTATAAGCGAATGATTATTGAATAAAATATGAATCGCACTCTAATGGTTTCCATATATAAAATGAATCAGGGTTTATTCTAGGAAATTTTTAATACTACTCGACTTTTCAAATCAAGAATAATGTATCAAATTTCTGCGTCTGCGCAGAATGCTAAGCCCCTTGAAAATATCTTTTTCTCCGCTCTGCCCTCCAAATGAAAATAGCCGTAACTGCAGTTCGGATAAGTCACCTGTCACTTTTTCGTATCTAAAATAAAATTCATAAAAGCTCTTCTTTCTAGTTAGGTTTACGAACATGCGTTTTGAAATGCGATATACGTAATACATGTTATGAACCTAATTAGAAAGAAGAGCTTTTATGAATTTTATTTTAGATACGAAAAAGTGACAGGTGACTTATCCGAACTGCAATTACGGCTATTTTCATTTGGAGGGCAGAGGTAATGATACGTTTTATGTATTAGAAAAGAGTATTGTTTAGTTTTGTCGAAGAATAGAAATGAAATAATAAATATTGTTAAATTTAGTTCGAGGTCGAAATGATATTTGGTACGTGTGATTTAAGAGGCTTTAAAATGGCCTCGTTTTGCGTAATGAAGGCAGTGACATAAAATTTGAGATAGTGTACGTATGTAGTTAGGAACCCTCGCGAGTTTCCTAAGGCCACACCAACTTTGGCGATACTTAATAGAGACTGCGGGGACAAATTAGTGTGCCCTACTAACAGACAGTAAACTACCAATTTTACTGCTGAATGCCAAAAATAAAAAGTGACGACACTCAGGATCTTAAGCGTTACTTTCTAAGAAAAGGGGGTGTGATAAATGTGTAATTGGATATTATGAAGCCAATTCTCTTAATCTGAATCAGCGATAAGTATACTACTGATTCCAATCAGCGCATACCATATACGCTGATGAACCAGTGAATTACACTGATAAACCAGTGAATGTCACGCCCTCTATCAGCGAAATTCCGCTAATTCATCAGCGTATATACACTAATTGGAATCAGTGGTATACTTATCGCTGATTCAGATTTAAAGAGAACGATTTTGCCTAAAATTTAAGTAAAAGCCACTAGAGTTTTTCCATTATAAACAGGGTTGCCACACAGTCATTTAAGTCACTTTAGTCATTTTTTTCTTACAAGTCACTTTTTAGTCACTTTTTTAAGAAACAGTCATTTTAGAGTTTTTAAACCTATTAGACTCCGATTTTTTCTCAAAAATATGAAAATCTCTTAAAATCCTTTAAAACTCCGCGAAAAACTTTAAAAGCACTTAAAATTCGTAAAAATCTCTACAATTAATAGAAACGTCTTGATATACATAAAAATATCACGAAATCCTTCGAAATTTATTAAAATTCCTTGAAAGACTCATAAACGTCTTAAAATTTCTTAGAATTCCACGACAACCTTCAAAATCCTTTAAAATTTCATGAAATCCCTTGGAATTTCTTAAAATTCTACGAAATTCCATCAAATTTCTTAATATTCCACGAAATCCCTTAAAGTTTTACTACTTTCCTTTGAAATTATTTAAAATGATTTGAAATACTTTAAATTCCACGAAAACTCTAAAATCCCTTAAAATTTCTGAAAATCTTAC
>JAUESH010000024.1:17815648-17826711 GCA_032275165.1 Synergus magnus
TTTATGAATTTTATTTTAGATACGAAAAAGTGACAGGTGACTTATCCGAACTGCAGTTACGGCTATTTTCATTTGGAAGAGTGCAATTTTCTTTAAAACCCTCGTTCAGATGGAAAAAAAAGAAATTTAAATGTTAAAAATGTTACAGAATTAATGTTAAAAAATTTTAATGTAATAAATGAGAGAAATATCACAAATGAGATAGTGTCAAAAAGTTTTCAAGCGATTTAGTTTCCAGTCCGAATTTGACAAAAGCAGAATATGAAGTGTCTGAACTCGACTTTTTCGCTGTGAAATCATGCTTGAACCGTAAATCGTTCTCGATTCACGTGCCTGCAGAGGGAGCGATAACGACGCAGGCTTTGTTATAATTCACAGTCTGCAAAAAGAAAATGTTTTGATGTTCGAATAAAATGTTAAAAGCTTTCCATTAGTTTTCACTCGCCGGCAATTAAATTCATAATATACGATCTATATTCGTAGTCACATGCTAAACTTACTGATAACGAGTCTTTACTGTCAATGTGTGAACAAATTAGCACGTAAACCGGTTTAAATGAATTATTTGTTTAATTACAGGGATTTTTTATTATTTAGATATTTAAGTGTGAGAGATTGATGTTTTGAAAATGGAACATGTATGATGTATTTATTTGCAAGAGGCTAACACAGCTAGCGTGATTTTCGCGCCTTAATTATGCAACCAGAACCGAAGTCGATGGCCTCAGTTAGCCGCTCAATGTGAGTTTTCCCATTTGGTTGAGAATGGAAATTTAAGCTTCTTCAGACACAAATTTTAACAGATGGAGCAGTTCATTTCTATTTCGTTTAATTCCAGCCACGAACACTCCCACAGTAAACAAGAGTGTTGATAAAACCTGTGCTCTGGAATATAATACTTTCCTTTGAATATGCAAAACATTATTTTATTCCTTTAAGAACTTAAACTTCCTTTAATGGATGGGCAACTTATATCCAATTGAAATAAAGTGATCTGTCTAATATACTAACACCTCTTCTTTAAAACCCAGATCACGTAAACACTTAGACTAGAAACGATTGGAAACAGTTAGAAACACTCAATATGATATTTAAATCGGTTTACATATTTTGCGGATTTAAATGCTCCACTCTTAAAATAAAAATCCTATTCAAATTCGACGTTTGAACGGAGTTTAGAGACATTGAATCAGTAATTCTTGAGATTAACAATTCAGAAGAAAAATTGTGTGTGAATACTGACTTTTTGATCAGGGGGTAAAAAGGTGTCGGAAATGACTGAAAATTTCGCAGAGAGCCATTTCCAGATTGTGTGACCGAATACGTGTTTACGGTAGAGCACAGCGCGGCTCACTAACAAATTCCACGAAAGCACACTGTGACGTAGACTGCTTGGAGCTTGCGCAAAATTGTGGAGCTTGCGCGCCTAGTATGAGAGCTGATCTTGATTCAAAGTTTCCCTGGCCACGAGCGATTGACTTGCTAAATTACTTAGAAACAAGCGATTATTTAGAACAAAAAAGAAAAGAAAAACAAGACAAGTACAACAGTTACAAAAGCGAATATACTTTTAATTTTACGGCATAAGTTAATCAAGGTTTAATGGTCAATCTTCTTCTTCATTTTTATTTTTACTCATTACGCAAAATATATCCGAAATGAGAAGCCAAGAAACGTTTTTTTAACTGTGTCGATGAAGAAACATTATTTTCAAAATATTGAAGGGGTTTTCCAAGAATTTTCAGAGATTACAAAAAATTTTAAGGGACTTAATTATGGGGTTACCATAAGTTAAAAGAGATTTACAATTATTTTTGTGTATATCCGTGGATTTTAACAAATTTTTCACGATTTCAAGGGATTAAAAAGATATTTCAGGAATTTTCAGGGATTCCAAAAGATTGTGTGTCGTATTACACAAAATATTAGACCCTGCGATCATTAATTCAATTTCAAAGATGACAATGAATTTTTGGCAGATTAAAAAAGGTGCATTTTAATTTTAGATCAATATCGGCTCAAAATAAGCCCAGCTTTTCCCGAGTGCGAATCGGTAAACAATTAACAAGAGAAGTTTATTATGCTAAGCGACACGTGCCTTTTAATATGTTTTATTCATGAAGTAAAAGTAAGAAGATCAAAATTTCTCCTTGTTTTGGTATAACAAAGTTCTCGGGAGGACGTTATACGCCATAAATGCGTTAAGCTGACCTCAATTTATTGTGAGTGCAATCTGCTTTGACATTCTGTTTTCAAGATGTTTTATTCAGACACTTTCTGCAGGCATTCAATTTTTGGGTAACGGTAAAGTGAGATTTTTTTATAATCTATTCTATGTTTAACATCATATTCTAATTCGAAATAATAGGATTAAAATGAAATATCTTCGTTTTTTTCAAAAAATACTGAACTTATATATTTTTTTGTCCTCAATAAAGGTCGAAAAGAATTCGTATATAAGGTACCTGAACCCATTATGGCCTACCTAAAGTTTTTTCTTTTTGCTTTTTTAAGTAGTTTTAACGTGAAAAAAAATTGCTTTTAATTAATGCTTGTGAAAAATAAATGCTTTTGAGTAAATAAAAACATAAAAATGTAAGCAAATTTTTATTGACATTGTCAAAAAAGGACAAAAGCAGAAAAGTGTATTTAGGCCATATTGGGTCCAGGTACCTTATTTAAAAATTATATAAAAATTATGTCTAGTTTTTAATACTATTTCCACTCTGCATATCATTTTACTTTCATTCACACATGAAAGTAAGTTTAATTTAAATTTCCCGCTAAATTGGAACGTCAGCTATATGTTCTTCTCTCTCTCTCTCTCGAGGATTAATTCTTTTCCTCGAAGTTGCTTACGACATATATACATGCTCAGTCCCCTCTTATATTATGTCCATGGGCGATACGGAATGAAAATTGTCGAACCATTCGAATCCAGAGGAGAAAGGAATAAGAACGCGGTACCGTAAACTGAACTTGGAAGAAGACAACTCATGTAAGCTTGAAATATAAAGATTTTATAAAATTTAGTAATAATTTCTGAAACTTAGAGACCAAGTGTGTTTCATTGAACTGGTGCTTTTGATCTACTTTTGATAAAATTTGAGATAAGTACAATCTAAAGAATGAATGAGTACATGGAAAAGCGTGACTCGAGTGCAAGTGTAATAAATAACCCGTTATCATGAATGTATTATTTTTTAATAAAAAAAAAAAAAATTGCATTGCAGATTTAAAAATGCCGATCGATTTGTATCAAACAAACTTCAGCTCACCATGTCGGGCAGTCCGTTTGGTTGCTGCAGCCCTCGGAGTTGATTTGAATTTAAAAAAATGTGATATTAGAAAACAGGAACAACTAAAACCCGAATTCCTCAAAGTAAGAAAAGTAGAGTGTAAATTTAAAATTAATAATAGTAATTACATTTATACAAATTTTAGTTTTATTAAATTGTTTTTAAGATGAATCCTCAACACACAATTCCAACAATGGATGATAATGGTTTCTACTTGTGGGAGAGGTGAGATTCAAAATATATTAAAAATATAACTTATAAATATTAATTTTTAAAAAAAATTGAAATGTTCCTTATTTTTTTAGCCGGGCTATCATGACATATTTGGCAGACCAATATGGCAAAGACGATTCTCTTTATCCCAAAGATCCAAAAAAACGAGCTCTTATTAATCAAAGATTGTATTTCGACATGGGAAGCTTCTATCAGTTATTTAAAACTTATTACGTACGTATAATTACAATATTTCAAAGGTAACTTGACTTTCAATAAGAAACAATGATAATAATAACTAATTTTGCCAATTTTCATTTCATAGCGCCCAGTTATTTTTGAAAATAAATCTAAGGAGACCATAGATTTTGAAAAAATAGACACAGCTTTCGGATTTCTGGACAAGTTTCTCGAGGGTGAAAATTATGTGGCTGGAAAAAATCTCACAATCGCTGATCTGGCTCTAGTTTGTAGCGTTGCCACTTTTGAGGTGATTAATTAATTTTTTTATTATACATAAATTAAAGCATTTAATATTAAATGCAATTTATTTTTTTATCAGGCAATGGAATACAACTTTAATCATTTTAAAAACGTCAAACAATGGTATCTCAAGATAAAAAAAGAAGCCCCAAAATACGAGGATATTACTGAAGAATCAATCAAAGCATTTAAGGAAATGGTTGCTACCATGACGAAATAAATTTGTGCACAATTTGTGTACTCTTTTTAATGCAAATACTGTATTATAAGTTCAATAAAAAATGCACATAGCTTGAAGAATTAGGAAAAATTGAGGATAAGTATCCAATAGTCTGGACCTAATACATATTTTATTTCTGATAGAGGTGAATTTGATGGTGACCTTACGATTTAAAAATTCTGCGAGCTCAATATCGACCGTTAGTAATGCAGAACTCTTGTCCAAAACATACCATTAATACATATATCAGGAATTGGAAGTTTGATAATGCTGTAGACTGGTAATTTATGAAAATTCGACCCAAGCTTCTACTGCAGTAGTTACCATCAGTTACCACAAACACAAACTCCAAACTCAACAACTATTTACCGCCAAAACATTAAGGGCATGCTCTATTTACCATATGAGTAAATTCACTTTTACCACGTTTACACCCACAATAATTACTTATTATTCGTATTTTCGCGAAAAAAAATGAATTGACGTACAATGGGCTCCCGTTCGTATTTATGTCAATAAATGTTACCTTATAAATGTAGAAAATAAAAACTCAATTGCTCATATGGTAAGTAGCACGTGCCCTTAATGATTGAAATGGTTGCATCTGTTAGGGAGCTGAAACTTTTTTTAGGTTTCTAAGGGTCTCGCTACTCTTTTCTGCGACAAATTTATCAAAAAATCTTTAATAGTTACTATATTTAAAAACAAAAACGACTTAAGGGCATGTTATACTTTACCACAAGAGTAATTTAGTTTCACCAAATGTATTTTCTCAATAATAAATATTTCTTGCTAATACTAGGCCATTTACCTCCGTTTCATGTAGAGGGCCCTGTTTTAGTGAAAAATATTTATTATTGCCATCATAAATTTGGTGAATTTAAATTTGCTCTGATATGGTAATTCCTAAATGCTTTTAAATACATTATTAATGTTTAAGTTGAAATTTATGTGATGAGTCAGCATATAGTTATTTCTGAAATGAATGTTAATAAAATTTATTTATCGCTATTTTTTCCTTGAATCTTTATATAGGGATAAACTGATATCAGTATATTGTAAAATATGGCTGCAATTTTTATACAAGAAAACTCTCAATACAGCTACAATGTATCGCTTTTCTTATCATATCAATGACCCCTCGGATTGATAGCTTTTGAGCGAACAAACATCGATAGCTGATTTGTATAAATATGAGTTTATAAATAAATTTGTGCATTCATTTGCGCATCATCTGACGGTACCGTTGAATTTAATACCCCTTTATAAAGTACAGTAAATTTTATTTAAAAAGATATTTTATTAATTATTCAAAAAATAAATAAAAGAGAATAATACCAAGATGAAGGTTGCAAGTGGGGTGTTGTTTCTTGTATTAATTTCAGGTAAATATCGCAGTAAAACTATTTTAATTTTTTACGTCAGGAATATTGACTATTTAACATAATATATTGTAATAATATGCCTGCTTTAACCTGATAAGACAAAATATTTATACTTGTTTGCCTTGAAATTACATAATTATTATTATTCTGAGTAAAAGTAATTTTCCCATAAAACTCAAAAGAATTCCGAAATCTCGTTAAAACCCTAAAAATTCTTAAAAATTTTTCAAAATTGTTGAATTTCAAATTGAAATGATGTAATTTTGTATCTTTTTCGTATTTGAATATTATTAATTCATACATGCAATGCTTCTCGTGCGCTGTAGAGCGCGTATGATATTGCAGGTTTATTTATATAATTTGATTTGATTTACTAATGACTAATGTATCTAGATTTTGTTATATGTAGGAGAATTGTTAGCAATATTAGGAGTTCCTGCAACGGAAGAAGTCTTAATTGGACTGCAACAAGATACCAATGGGCGATCAATTTACATAGTAGAATATCACCCACCACCACCACCACCCCCGCCACTTCCTAAATGCGATTTTGGTACAAATAAAAATGTTTATAAATTTTTTTTTAACTAATTTAAATTGAAATAAATTCTATTATATGTACTCTATTTCTGTGTAGGACATTTAATGGATGCCGGCAGTGAGGTATTAAAAGAATGTGTTTCCAGAAGTGTTGATGACTATATTGGAAATCGCACAGATATTATCGCACTAGGGATAAAAGATGTCTTGTGTGTGACTGGCATGGATAAAATAAAACTAGTCACAAGTGTGGCAAGTTTTGTCAGTTCCTGCTTGGACCTACCGATGCCGTTTGCTCAGAAGGAAATGTTAGAAAAAGTGGAAAAACTCATTTCTGGAGGTCAAAAAGCATGCGTAGTATGGAATGCGAGTGAGCATAATCAACGTTCTTATTTTTTATTGTTATTACATTCTCGAAAATTTTAATTCAGTTTAGAATTAAACAAAATCAGAATGATGTCTGATTTTATTTTTTAGTGCGATACGAACACGTTAACAACGACGAATTGTTCGGTAGAGCGGAACATGTATTCGAGCGCCTTTGCGAGTAAGTTTTACATTTCCAAAAATTTTTTAACGAAATTCTATTACATACAATCTCAATATAATTTATTTTTTTTTTATTTTTCAGAGCGCTGTGCTCAATATAATAAATCTAACACTGTTATTCTATTAATCGAATCTATTAAAATAAGCAACTTCTTAAATATCAAATACTTTCTCTCTGTTATTGTTTTCTTCTGTAGTCATGTTAACATTATTGTCTTTACACTAGAATTTATCCTCTAGTACAATTCTTTCATTCACTACTTGACACTTCTTCCTAATCTGTTCTTGAAGGAAAAACCAAATATTGCTCTACATTCAAAATACGTATTATTATAAAAATGACAATCGATTTTTACTTTTTTCCTGTAAGTCCCCCATACCGTTCAGTTATGATGCTGGCTAAAGCTTACAGGACATTCAGTTTAACCCATATATTCAAGCGTGTCTCATAGAGGGCGAACATCTGAAACGAGAATTTCTCAAGGTACATCAGAATTGGTAAAAATATTAATTTTTGCATATTTTTAAAATAATAATTTCAAACGTGATTAGAAAAATTGGAACATTTTAATTCACATTAACTGCTGCAATGTTCTCTAAACATTATTTATCATTTATGAATAACTGATTTGCGAAAATATACAACATAATATTATCATCTTTTTCTTATTACATTATTGTATAATGCATTAAAGAAGTTGCATGTCATGCCGATTCATTTGGAAAGGGAAACGATGAGTATTTCTAAAGGTGTGAAATAAATTATAGTGACAAACATTTTTAAATGTATAATATTACCAAAAATAAAAGATTTAATAGTGAAACAGGGAATTTCTATTTTAATTTTCCTTGTTGAACCAATTCCATCCATCTATAACTTTCTAAATATGAATTAGTTAAATAATATCTGATTAAATCAGCTAAAATAATGAAAAATGGTATTAAAAGTTATTCTAGAAAATTGTATAGAACTCGGGCTAAAATGACCTTGCAAAAAAATTCGTCGCATTTGAGCCTATACTTGGATGAAAATATTTGTGTAGTTGTGCATCACTGTGTGGGCCTTTACTATATAACGAAACCGGTAAATCGAACACGTTTAGTCTATCTTTCATTCTGTTCGAGAAATCTTCTCTGAGCTCTCAGGCTTGTGAATTCAATTTTTTTAGTGAGAATACATATCAAAACCTACCGTTTATTTCCATGATTATTATTTAATTCAAAATCACCCTAAAAAGTAGTGCGATAAAGTGCCCAATTTTTAAACATTATCGATTGTTCACTACCACTGATCTGTTCTTGCATGGCTGTTACTACTGCCCCATTCCTATAAATATAGGGCCACACCACTTCTAGGCTATCGATTGTTAGCAAACTACATTTTTGCTTACGTATATTTTGAATTGCAGTATCGATATAAGTCAAGTCATTCTTTTATAGTTCCTGTACCGAAATTAACTCAGAAAGATGATAAATAGCCAGGGCCGAAAAAAGAAAAACATCCGTTCTAATACAATGTCGCAATCACTGCAGTAATGGTCTAGTTTATGATTCATTATGTAGCAATTTGAATTTAACTACTCTAAATACACATTTTTTATCTGTAATAATTTTACATTAAAAATATTTTATTATTATTTGTTTCAGATATCAAAATGATGATTGATTTCTATCAACTTCCCAGCAGTCCACCATGTCGCGCTGTTCGATTGGCTGCAGCCGCTATTGGTGTTGATCTCAATTTAAAAACTTGCGATCTGATGAAAGGAGAACATCTGAAACCCGAATATCTGAAAGTAAAAATTTTAAATAAATAAAAATATTTTTCTGACTCGTAATTGTTATATCATTGCCATTGTAGATATATTACGTCAATTATATATACATTGTACAATTATTATCGCTACAACTAATACTTTGTTAATTTTCTTCATGATTTAGATGAATCCTCAGCACACTATTCCAACAATAAATGATAATGGTTTTTACTTATGGGAGAGGTAAGAAACTTATTTTCAGATGAATGATTATTTTTTTATTAGATGTTAATTTGATCAATTATATTTTCTAATAAAGCTCAAAAAAGCAAAATGAAATTTTTAGTTATTTTTTAGTCGGGCCATCATGACATATTTGGCAGACCAATATGGCAAGAATGATTCTCTTTACCCCAAGGATCCTAAAAAACGTGCCGTTGTCAATCAAAGATTATACTTCGACATGGGAAGTCTTTTCAAAGCATTTGGAGAATATTACGTAAGTTTATGTTCCATAAAAATCTTGTTCAAATAGGATTTAAGGTAATAAACGTGTAATATGTTTTTTTTTTTCTAAAAACATAATTATTTTCTATTTCCTGGAACCAATAGTATCCTATATTCTGGAAAAATGCACCCAAGGATCCTGAAAAGTACGAGAAACTTGGGGAGGCTTTCGGATTCCTGGACAAATTTCTCGAGGGTGAGAATTACGTGGCGGGAGAGAATCTCACCCTGGCTGATCTTGCTATCGTCGTTACAGTTTCAAATTACGAGGTAATTATCATCTTATTCTCTTTACATTAATTATCAACTTTTTAGAGAATTTTAATTTAGCAATTTTAAACATATAAAATATCAAATTTATATATATTTTCTTCTCAACAGTGTGTGGGTTACGACTTCAGTTCTTTCAAAAACGTTGCAAAGTGGTACCCAAGAGTAAAAAAAGAAGCCCCCAAATACGAGCAAACCAATGGCGAGGGAATAAAAGCTTTCCAAGGTTTGATAGATTCGATCAAGAACAGGAAGTAAATCTGAAAAAGGATTGCGTGTGAGTATAATCAACGTTCTTATTTCCTATGTTATTACATTCTCGAAAATTTTAATACAGATAAGTATTAAATAAAATCAGAATAATGTTTTGATTTTATTTTTTATTGCGATACGAAACCGCTGTTGTCGACGAAGAAATGTTCGGCAGAGCAGAAGTTGTATTCAAGCGCCTTTGCGAGAACGTTTTACATTTTCACAAATTTGTTAACGAAATTCTATTAGATACAATGTAAATATAATTTTTTTTTTCAGCGTGATGTGCTCAGGGTATTAAAACTAACTCTGTTCATAAGGTGATAAGGCGCATGCTCGTGTTTTATTAATAAATCTTATAAAACGTTTGAAAGCCGTTGAAATGTTTTGATTCCCCTTCCACACTCTTAAAACCTTTCGTAAATTGTAAATAAGGATTTCATTTGCATAATAATTCTCCTATATTACATTTTAGAAGTTTCTGGCCTTACATGAAGGCCAAATGATTCTAGACCTTCGCTCAATTTAAGGATATTTAGTTCGAGAATACTTTCACTTATATGGACAGGCAATGATTAGAAACATATCCAATCTAACTGTGGCTCCACTCATTTTTATATAACTTATTAAATATTTGATATGTCTTATCACGAGTTCTACTTTCTTTTATCTGCTGCTTCAGTACAAAATCAAATGGAAAATAATTTTTCAGTTATTTTTAATAATAATTACAGTAGAAAATTTGACGCCTGCTCCTTAAATTTATTGAACGTTTTTATAGATTTAAGTAATCTTTCACTACCTCAATTGAATCAGTGATTATTCACAGAAATTACAGTCAAAGTTCACAGGTTTTTCATTAAAAAAATTTACTGAAATTTCAGTGTCGCTCGGAACCACTAAAGTATTTTTTTCACGTTGAAAATCAGGAAAAAACTAAGACCAATTTAGTAAAAAGTCAATGATTCAAATATCTGATAAATAAATGTTGACAGAATTGGAGATAATGTGTCTTATTTTGTTGAAAGCTTATCATTCAGATAGGAGTTTATAACAAATATTTACGAAATGACTCTACATTTAAACCAGGATAATTTTCATAACAGTCAATGTCTCATTTTTCAAACAGATTTTTATGACATATATAAAAAATTAGAACATTTTAATTCACATTAGCTCTTGAAATGATCTCTAAACATTATTTATCATTTATGAATAACTGATCTACGACAATATACAACATAATATTATCATCTTTCCCTTCTTACATTATTGTATCATGCATTAAAGAAGTTGCATGTCATGCTGACTCATCTGGAAAGGGAAACGATGAGTATTTCTAAAGGTGTCAGGTTATAGTGACAAGCATTTTTATATAATATTACCTAAAATAAAAGATTTAATAGTGAAACAGGGAATTTCTATTTTAATTGTCCTTGTTGAACCGATTCCATCCTTTATAACTTTCTAAATATGAATTAGTTAAGGGGGATGTCTACGTACATGGAGAGAAGATATGGTTGGGCCAACCATGAAAATGGAAAAATATGGGGCAACCATATCTATAGTTGCTGCAACCATAGTTATG
>JAUESH010000024.1:17826811-17840090 GCA_032275165.1 Synergus magnus
TTCCGATTCCGGTTATATAGCACCAATCAAAATGCGAGTAAAAATCTGTCTCAACTCTCCCTAGAGGATCTCTACCCCAACCCTGTGTCTATATATCTTACCTCTACACTCTACAGTCCATGTCGTTCATGTTATATTGCAAAAACTCGGCTCCAATGGTGAAACATTTTTTACATTATACACGTGCATTTTAAGTTAATAAATATTGTTCTGCCCGCGAGTGAGACTTTAATTTAGTCATCATGAAAGTGAAAGGACTTCGTGTAAATCCGTTACATCGCCAGAAGCAAAAGGAATCAAGTGATGTCGAAGATGTGGATCAAAAGGATAGTGTGGAACCGGAAAGAAAAAAGGTTCTGTTCCCTTCAGATGATAATTTTAATCACATAAAATGTAAAATCGTCCGGCGTCAAAAGAAAGAGAAACTTAGAAGGGAAAAAGCTAAAGCTAAACGAGAAGCTAGAAAAACTAGAGTGCAAGAGGGAGCGCCTAAACAAGTTCCTCATACTATAGAAAGTTTACGTGAGCAAGACGAAACTATCATCCAAGGAAGTTTAGATGATGAAGCGAATGAAGAAATCAAAGAGGATATTCAGCACGATGAATTTGCTAATTATTTTCGTGAAGAGTACGAACCGAAAGTTCTAATAACATATTCGGATAATCCTACAAATAAAACAAGAATTTTTGGCCGAGAGTTGACTAGGATCATTCCAAATTCATTTTCGTTATATAGGAATCGATCTGGGGTTAAAAAAATGGTAAAAAGTGCTGTTGCTAAGGGATTTACTGACATAATCGTTGTGAATGAAAATAAGTCACAACCAAGTATCCTTTTCAATTATTTTAATTAGCCAGAAAAGAAATATGTTAATGATCTCGTTTTAAAGGCGTTCTGTTCCAAGTTTTAACCTCAAAATTCATTTCCTCATTTTGCTCAATAAATATTAGAATTTGGTATCTTTTCACTTCATAGATGTATTCTTTTCACAAATATAAGTTTGGCTACAGAGCGAAAAAACGTTTATTTTCCATACTTTTTGTGTAAATCGACGAGTTCGAAACCTAACCTCAAAATTTAATCGTTTCATTTTATTATGTTATTTCTAACTCGGTGCCTGTCCAGTTATCAAAATAATCAAAATCTCTGTTCATACATCTTTCTTTGTGCCGATGCTTCAATTGTTACCACATGTAATATAAAGACAAATGAAGTGGCATTGTTATGATTTTCAACAATATGATGTTTTATCTGTGTTGGAAATGTTTGCTTAGAACATTGGTGGATACGCGTGATTGAAGATCTTTACGTATAAAAGATAAATTATGTTTTACAGGTAATTTATCTAAAGATCTGTTATATACTTCTATACTTTCAAACAAAATTTGATTTTTCTTAACTAATATTAAGATGGTATGCTGATTGTTCATTTGCCGGATGGACCAACACTCCAATGCAAATTGAGTAATGTAAAAATTACGCCTGAACTAAAGCGAAGTCACAAAGAAATTACTAATCACAGGCCTGAAGTTATATTGAATAACTTCACGACACGCTTAGGTTATTCAGTAAGCAGAATGCTTGGAGCATTATTCCATTATCAGCCAGAGTTCAAAGGTCGAAGAGTCGTAACGTTCCACAACCAGCGCGATTACATATTTTTCAGACACCACAGGTGAGAATCAGTCCCACATTTTTTTCTTGTAGTGCTTTTTTAATTTGTACAAATATTATGGTTTTTCAGATACGAGTTCAAGCCAGAAGCGGGGAAGCCAAGGTTAAGGGAATTGGGTCCAAGATTTACTTTACGAGTAAAATCATTGCAACATGGAACATTCGATAGTAAATACGGAGACTACGAGTGGATTATTGAAGGCCGTCGTCACGCAATGGAGACCAGCAGAAGAAAGTTCTTCTTATAAACAAATTACATGTAATTTGTATCCACTACACTACCATTTGATTACATTAAATTTTAAATCTCCCTGAGTATGGATCTGTTTTCTATATTCCTAAACACACAGTTTAAAAATTTAAATTATTAAACGGGTAAAACAAGTTTTAGACGTTTGACGTGTCAAGAGGCTATGAGAAATGTGTTTTTCATTGCCGAACATTATCACGTTTTAAACTAAAGTTAAACATTGCAACTATTATATGAAAAGATATTTATATTCTGAAGTGTATTGTTTCTTATTTGATTACTGTTCTATGAATAATAGGAAGTAGAAAAAAAAATTTGCTAAGTGTGGGGTTCGAACCCACGCTCCCAGATGGGAACCAGAACTTAAGTCTGGCGCCTTAGACCGCTCGGCCAACCTAGCTCGTGGAATCTGGTCCGGAAAGTACGTATAAAACTAGTGGGGTATGTTTAATGAATCTTCGTAAGAGTATATCTTGTAATCATTATTAAAATTTCAATTCTTTTTAATCAAATGTTTTAAATTATAACCCTGGATGTTTTAGTTATGTTAACGAATCTATATTGAATACACGTAGAAAAATCAATAAAAATTTTTATGCAGATAATACAAAACAATAAAACTTATAGTTTCAGATAATTAAATAGAAATTAAAATATTAAAACTGTATTAATTATTTAGTAAATACTCTTATCAATCCACACATTTATTAAGTACATATATAGAAAGACCTATGTAGGTCCCTATTTAATCCCTATGACTCGCTTGTACACATAATCTCTTTTACATTTTCATCATATGAAAATTTAATGTAATTATCCAATTTTTCGTTTTGTCGTTTGGGAATTATTATCAGGTTAATACCCACATAAATATTATTTTCAAAATATATTTTCTATAGAATATAAATGTCTTTTAATAGTGAATGTTGGCGTGCGTATTTGAATTCGCTTTACGTGATATATTTGAAAAATCCATCGAATTAAACCTGGAAATATAGGATCGAACGGACGGCCGTACGTGGTGATTTTTTATCCATCAAGTGCAAAGCGAAAATTTGTCACGGGTAATTTTATAGTATGAGTGAACTCATATAAATGATTTTGTATTACAATTTATTTAAATGAAATTAATATTTCAATTAAATAAATTGAAATTTAAATTAATATTTCACGTACATTAATATTTTTAATTATTGATTATCTATAATAGGGAAATCTCCCCTGAGGATTACATTTATAATTTGCATAATTGAGTAACTTGCAATCTTAAAAGTATATATAAATATTTTATAATATTGATATATTTGTAACTATAATATCGGGAAGTGCTATTAATACCTTTGACGATTTGAACAAAGGGAATTAAGTATTGCTTTTTTACATCGCACATTAACACAATTTCAAATTTAAAAGTGCGAAATTTAATATCCTAGCCGTTCCAATATCCATGCCATTAAGCTTATATTATAAAATTATATGTTTAATTATATAACAATCCTATTAAAATTTTGAAATTTTAATTTTACTGGACATGTGAGATGTTATATATGATAATTGAATTTAAAATTCCATTTTCTCATTGAAATTTAATCCCGAAAAAACTCCTGCAATGGACATATTAATTAATTAAATAATATTCCTTACCATTATTATCAAATTCGTATACATAATTTTTTCTGTGAGATTTTCAGTTAAAAAATCCTTTTTAGAAACTTCATATATTTTACTTCAGGAAGGAAGGATAATATTTTATACCTTCATTCTACTTAAAATCGGATGTTGTCTACTATAACAAGGAAATTTCATATCCGCAGAAACACTTGACCACAAATTCAATCTAAAGGGAAGCAATTTAGTATACGAAACTTCAGTGCATGTACATATTAAACCGATTATGTTCACAAGAGCACCCAGATATAATGGAATCTCATTTAGCATTGGAAAATTTGAAGTCGATAATAAAGATAAATTATGCTGTTGGTGCTCTAATAAAGACTTTGTATCGACTAAAAAAATATGAGCATATGAGCAAGTATTTTTTAAACGTGAAAGGTATCCTATGGATTGTCCTTCATTACACAGCTGTAAAAAAATTTTCTTGTAACTTTACCAATACGTTTTGTAATTATACCAAAACTTGTAAAATTAATTATTATAGTAATTAATTACTAGTAATTTTACAAGTTTTGATATAATTACAAAAGGTAGAGGTAAAGTTACAAGAAAAATTGTTTACAGTGTAATATGCATACGAAATTAAATCTTGCACCCAAGAATACCAAAAATAGATTTATAAATTTTATAAGTTTATTAATAATAGACGTGGAATTTAAAATTCAGTTCAGAATTTAAATAGATATTTTTCTATATTAAAATTCTTAAAGCTGATGTAATAGACAAGAAAATTATCAAAACCCGTCAAAATATTTAGAATGACACCAATATTCGATAGGATTCAAAATAAGGTTCTCGATCGTTTGAGAAAAAAGCCAAATTGATCATTTTTTGGCAACACTGAGAGGGATGAAGTGTTGTCGAACAATGGCTATATCAGTGATTTTGCAAGAAAAAGTAATATTTTAAGCCACAGTTCGAAATAAATAAATACCTATAATGGCGAACTATAATGAGATTAATGAGAATGACAGCTGCTAGATGACTAAAGGCTGTCAAACACATCGCAAAGCAAGCACGCACGCTTGCGCATCTTTAGGCGTGAAAATTTGAATTGCAATTTTTTAAATTAAATATCAGTAGAAAAACACTAAAAGTGTATAATTGTGTATATTAATCAATTGAAGAAAAATTGCACTGATTGTGCAAAGTATTTCGTATTAGAGTTGACTTCGTGAAGTTTTTTATTTTAACTCTGCAATTCAGAAAACTGATGAATGTCTATAAGTGTTTTTCAAAATTAAAAAGAAGTACCTACACCGACATTTTTTCAATTCAATGTCTGAAATTTGATAGAACAAGATTTTTAATCGTTTTTCAAGAAACGAAAGAAATATGAAGCTTAAGAAAACATGGTCATATAAGTGAACAGGAGACGATTTTTGTAACAAATTCTTTTATTCTTCGGCATTTTTATATCGGAATCATCACACTGTACAACGCTTTCAATATCAATATTATACATTTATGTAAATATAATAATTTCTGTTATTTAGTTTAAACTTAACGCTAATGTATATTATTTTTAATTGCTTATTTGGTATAGTTTGTGTGATTAGTTACAAGACTAGGTTAAATTCATAGAATTTTTTTCGGCTTAAACAATTCGTGTTTCTTTCAGTGTTCCTTAAACGACTCTTAACTTTTATACACCGCAAACAACTTATTTACAATGTTAGGTAGACGTTATTACCAAGAAATATTATATGATATATTATGTATGTATTATATAATTTTATATTATATTATATATTATACAAGCACTGAAAAATATTATTGGTTCCCATTGAAATTAAATAACGACAAGAAATCAAATATCTATCCTGATTTCTGATTAAAATGAAATGAAGATTCTAATTCTGCAAAACAATACAGATTTCATTATTTTGTAAAAGGGGAACCATTAATATTCGGCTACGTATATATTCTACTAATGACGATGAAACAATATTAGTAGAAAAGTCAGACTATGGAGAGATAGAAGTTTCTGTACAGTCCTATTCGTTCAAAAGAAATGTACGAATAAATTGAAAATTTTAGAATATAATCGGTTGAAAAGTTCCATGCTTCAATTTTTTACAATAGGCGATTATAATAAAAATTATAATATTTCTGGGTCAATTCGATGACAGTCGAGACATGAAATATTTTGAATTCCATGTCTCTCCCTTGAAATGTCGTATTCAAATTTACAATATATAACATCTAAGTAATTAAATATTAATAAAAATAAGTAGCCTCTATTTGTTTCTCTTCTTGTCGGCATATTTTCTTTGAAAATAAACATATCTTTGGGATTTTGCAGTGGATCATTAATGTATGAAGAAAATTAATTTTCAGTTGAATGTAATCTTTCAAATCTGAGATTGGAATTTTATAAGTATTTAAATTGTAGAATAGTAGTCACAATATTTATTTTTATATATATTCTTTCAATTAAATTTTTCATAATGCATATCGATTTGAACTTTAATACAATTAATTAGAAAGTTACGACTCTATCCTCAACATTCATTTGAAATGATTGCATTTCTAATGTACACATCATGTCAACATTAATATTTCATGTGATATTGTCGGATTGAATGTTTGAACAGATGTTTTTCTACATCTGAACAAACAAATTCGATTTTATTGATATCACGTTAAATCCTTTTTTGAGTCTTGTGTACTTTTTACAATTTTCTCTCGATATTTACACGCTCAAGTATGTACATATTTACTACTGTATATTTTTGTTGAGCTGACTTTTTTTTTAATGTTAGAAGACATCGATTATTTCGAATAGATTTGTGAAATGTTATAAACATTTTTGATGAATTTAGACGTGACAAATGTGAGTTTAGATTGAACGTTTAATTATACAAATGAATCCTCGCAGCCGTGAACGTTCCTTTGTGGGACGATGTAAGGAATTCCTTTTTGCAGCTGATTGAGTTTTAATTAGTCTGAAACAAAATTCACATTTTTAAATTAATTAATTAGTCCCTGATTTAAATTAATTTTGTTTAATTAGTCTCCGCTTCTTTCAAATAGATGTAAAGACGCTATTTTCTTTCGGTTAGAAATTTTTTTCAAATATTACGTAAAACCAGAGAATTTATGTTATGTGCTTTGACATTATAGGAAAAATATTTTTTACGCTATTCCATGATATTTTTGAAACTCCCTAGTATTATATTTATTTGTTATTTTTGTCGAAAAGGAAGGAATTAATTAATTATACGGCCAAGAATTAAATACGATCAAAATACTTGTTACAAAGTTAAAAAGCTATTAAAAATGCACAGCTTTTTAAACTCACCTATAAGAAAGTAGCAGCGACTAGTAATACCAACAAGCCCAAACTTAACGATCTGGTACTGGCAGTGCTAGCTGTAACAAAAAATACAAATTTCAGATTAATCTTACAATTCCAAGAATTTAAAAAATTTATTTATTTTATTATTTAAATAATTACAACAGAAATTTTGAATACGCAAAAAGTTGTGGGGTTGAAAAATAATTCAGAAATGAAAATTTAAATAAATACAAAAAACTTCTCGAAAGTTGTTGCAAAAATATAAAATCTATGCAAGTTTAGTTTTTTTTCGTGTGGATACGAGAATGAAAATTGAAGTCTCTTATTTCTGCCTCTGACATTTTACTATATGTAGGCATGAAAATATAGAAGGGTTAGGTGAGCTAGATAAAATTTAACGAGGCTGTACGATGTTAGAAGTGATGGGGTCGTCAAACGATGATACACTATATATATATAGTATAAATATCTGAATAGACGAATATTCGGAGTTATCATGCAAATAATTGAAGCTTATGGATCAGGAAAAGAAAACTTTCCAAATGTTCTTAATGGACAATATATACAATGACAACTTTTTTAAGTCAAAGACTATATATAATAAAAAGAGAGTGAATTTAAATTTCTGAAGAAAAAGAAAATTAACTTAAGAAGTATTTTTAAAATTCATTAGTTCGTTTTTTCAAGCAAAGTACCTCGTAGCAAGTTGAAATGTAAGAATAAAGTAATATACAAAGTAGTTTTCTCCAAGAAATTTGTTCTCAGAGGAAAAATAGAGTGTCCTGCAGAGGAGGAATTAAAAAATTATACTCGACTATAAAAATTACATAACTCTGTTTACTTCTTATGATTAAGACAAAAAATACAGTGGTGTAGGTTTTAAACGGTTAATTTAAACGTAGTGTGTTCGTTAGCTTACTAGATCATTTTCTTTAAAATGATCGCCCTTTTCTCTGTCCTAATTGCGACATTAACACAACCAACGATAACTGGCTACACCGAGAGCACCGACCAAAAAGAACTATATCCATTTGCATTGCATGAAAAATTCATAAAACCTACTTTATATGCTTGACATGCGTATATGGGAAGAAAAATGCATTTCTGCCAAGAGTATATGTTTGGTGTTTATTATGAGGTCCCTGTTGTTCAACACTAACATTCTCATTAGAAATTCTGCGCATATTTTAAAATAATGATGGAAAATGGGCTACCTATTTTCCATGCTCTCCTTCGTTGTTTTATTTATTTTTTTTTTTTTTTCGTTTCATCCTCATTCCTTCGAAACTCTGCCGTAGCAGATGCCTACTTTCATCGCTAAGTTTTTCTCCGCTTATGCTCTCAAATATAAACAAAAAGCTCGGCTAAAATAGGACAGTGGTTAAAAAAAGAGAATCCTTAAAACAGTCGTAGTAAAGATAGCTTTATGTTTTTTTGAATGGAGAACTGAAATCCCTACGTAACTATAAGATAAACTATCAGCTATAATTTTTTAAATATATGACGAAACGTTTCTGAAATACGACACGGAGTATTTCGATCAGATTTTATTTTTACGAGATAAATAAATCTGGTTATAGCTCAATAGACAATTTGACCATCCTCATCGAGATGCCAATTCTGCAACCCTCAACCACGAGCCCTCAAACGAATGCGAATGAATCATTTCCTTGGAAATAGTGCCGGAGATTGGCTATAACTGTGTGGCAAGTCGAGTTTCAAAAGATATAGAACTCTATCGGTACCGAAATGAACTCTTTTGCTTCAGCTGGAGAGACGCAATGTAGAAGATGTACAAGTTCGAGTACTTGAGAAACTTTTACAATCTTGCTATCTCCTTTGAGAGAATGTTACGGAAATGAGCAAAGCGTCAAGCAAAAACGTCAAGCAAGTAAATGTAAATCAGAATTGTAATTTAAAAAGCAACTACTTATACAAATATTACTAAACAAAAAAGAAGGAGGAGAAATTCGGAAATATTACATAACTAATAACATATAAAATAACACTCTAAGTCAGATTTAAAGAGTGAAAAGGGTTGATAAATTCATTAAAATGTAAAGAGCGTTATATTAACGTAAATAATGTAAATAGCTAAAAGTTAGTTAGTAAACACGTCAATAAAAATTTATTTACAACTTTTAGCTCTTAACATTATTTACATGATTTACATTTTAATGAATATATGTATATATACAGTCATAAATTTTACATCGTAGTAAAATTTTCTGCCCTTTAGAAGGAATCAAATGCTCGTTTATATAATAAAAATAAAAATTTACAACGTGAAAAGAATTTTGGCCGACTAAACATGAACCTTTGCTACTGCGTCTCTGACCATACGTTGACCTGTACTACTGATCTCTCCTTCAGTCGGCCAACCATACACTGACCTTTACTACTAAGCCTATCCTCCTTACCCTTCTCTTTAATGCTTTGATCTTACTGATCATGTATTATCTACTGTGAAAAATTGAAGTTGAAGATCATAAGCGTAAAATGTTATTTTAACTTGGGCCAGGGGGTGCGATAATGTAATCAAAAAATTGAACCGATTTGGATGAATTTTTTTTAAGTTAAAAAGAATCGCACAAAGCGATGTTTTGAAATATTAAATTTTTTAAGTAAGTTTTTTTACATTGAATAGAAATAGAATAGATATTCTTGTGCACGAGGGACATTTTTTCAAAAATTATGGAAAAATGATGTGAAAAAAGTGAGATAAAACTTATAATGAGACTATTATACCTTGTTGCGTATGTTTCATGGAGAACTCATTTTGTAAGAGTTAATGTTGTTTTCAGGGGCCGTAAACGCCAAAGTAGAGAGCATAGACATACTTTCAGTACAAGTAAATGGAGTAAAGAAAGCTCAGGAGCAGGTGGAATAGAGAAGGAATGCTCTCTCGCAAAAGGTAATTCATTGCCACTCTAACTTTGCATACACGCGGAAGGTAATATTTATCACGTTTCTGGAGCAAGAACGAGCAGGAACCTTACGCCTGCTACCATTTCGCAAATGTACTTTGACCCTATAAATGTACAATCCATGCCGACTCCACTATTTCTGCAGTTCTATCCTCTAACACCTTTCCTCAACTACCAGGAGACGCTACAATAAACCCTTGTAAATAATTCTGTGCTATTCAGGTACAGAGTCTATTTACCCAAACGCCAACCAAACTCTGGCGGGAACGCAAACCTACAAAACCACTACTTTCAAGTTGGAAACAGGTCAGGACAGTTCGAAAGAGGAATCGAATGCAGAATTTCAACACACTTGAATGACGATTCTAGAATTCACAGAAGTAAGAAACTGCTCTTAATATATTTACGAAGTAATGTCTCAGTGGTGTTTTCTTAAAAAGGAAAGTTTTTTTTTCGTACTCTTTTGTTAAAGGAAAATTGGATTATAGTGGAGTAGGATTTCAAGTAAACTGAAAGTTTAAATAGAAGTCAGGACAACTCAAATTCAATAAGCGACGTTGATGTATTTCAATTTTACTTTGAATATGAGGGAAACTTTGAACATGCTGTTAACTCTTGCGAACAGTATCCATCTTCACTATTTCATATGTAGAAATTAGTAATTTCACCAACTTCGTTCTCGATTTCCTCTTACTATATTTCCATCAAAATAATTAATTCGTATTTGCAATAGATAAATGTTTGTGATTGAATTGAATCATCATTCACTGAATTATTATTTTAACACTATGAGATAATAATTTAAAAAGATTTTAAGACAGAATTTATTTGGAAAGTATTTACCGACAATGAAAGAGTAGTTAAAAGGAAGTTGTGCACGAAAAAGGCTAGCGGGAAACTCCACACCAGTTGAGTTTCAAGCCCCGCAGAATGAACTTACTGACCAGAACGTTGATAAGATTTGTTATTATAACTGTTACAATTGCTGAGAGCGCAGCCGGCGACGCGAAAGTCAATCGGGTTAATCCCTAGCCATTTTCACCAAAAACCTGAGAATGTAAGAATGGTTTTCCTCGTTTTATTGGGAGCTTGGGGGCTTAAAGCCAGTTTGCAATCCGGAATTACCCCCGAGAGCTTACAAGCTCGATGTCTACATCCAAGTACTATTGCCCTCGCAATGAAAAAACTATTTCACAATCACGAGTAAAGCAGTAGCTGCGTTGACCCTATTTAAAGTTTCCTAACTTTTCAGGAAACGAAACGACACAGATCCGCTTAAAAATATATATTTTTTAAGAGGATCTGCATGTCAAATTTCATGCTAGTGAAATATTAATTATGGATTATTTTTTATCCTGTATTACTTTAAGTACAATTAATACATTTTATAATATTATTTTTTAAAAGATGTCTGAACACAGTTTGCTCCAAACTTCATTCTTCAAACTTCAATCTCATAGTCGGGCCTATTTTAATTCTCAAATCGTATTTCTTTTATTATTGGAATTGCGGATCAAACTGAAGTGAGTTTGTTTTGTTGAGTGGACTGTTTTAATACCGAATTTAGTCTAAAAGGATTTCTACAATAGTTTTTACTGTGAACAGTTTAGATTAAAGTTTTTAGGACTCTTCGCCATAATTTGACATGCACGCTCTTGCATGTGAAATTGTCAGTTTCCCAAAATCAATATTTCATTATTGCAGTTTCACTTGTGGGTACCCTGAAAATTTCTTACTCTGGTACTTTAAAATTTGCATCCTTGAATATGTCGTATTTCCATTTGCAAAATAAATTTTCCTCGTAAGGTAAAACATGCTGGAAATGCTGACTTGCAAGAAAACTCTGTTCTCTAAAGATCGCAAATTCTCAATCTCTTTTAAAGCGGGACGAACTCCTAAATTTCCACCAGGAATCGAGTCTTTTCGCCAAAAATAAAATTACCAGGCTCTTCGCCAAAAGTGGAATCTAAATTGTGTCTCGAAGATTCTAGAGAAAAGATTCGTCGTTCATATGCGATTCGACACTTCGTCGTCAATGTGCCAATTCTCAGCACACTGACTACGTGCCGAGGTCCGGGAAAGATCTTGTACATGGCGAATAGTAAGATAGCAAGAAAGAGAGAACGAAAGAAAAAAAGAAAGAGAGAAAAAGGAAAGTAGCAAGAAAAAGAACTGGCAAGAAAAATAGAAAGAAAGATAGGTGCGAATCGCCCAGAGCATAAGGCATAAGCTATTTTATATGCAAGTATGCAACCAGTCAACGTCCCTGTACCTTATTCAATGCCTTTAGTACAGTCTCAAACTATCCTAGAAGGTTTTCTTCGGGGTAAAGTCCCATAGGGATTCCCCTCGATCTATTGTTGATAGAAGACGCTAACCATTTCTACGTTCTCTTCTCCGTTGCGGTTCCTTTACTCAAGCCTGACATTTTCAACTAAAGGACAATACAAAAAATCATAATACGTTATCTTTCTCCCTTTTAGCACAAAAGTTCCCATGAAAATTCCTGGAATGTTCCAGGAAGGTTCCCGGAAAAGGTTCCCGGTTCGTGGAAAATTGTGTTATAAAATTTCAGGAAATATTGGGCGGAAACTTTCCCAGAAGGTGCTAATTTTTTAATTAATATACTGATTAAAATAAAACGATTTCAATTTTACCAAACCAGTGTTTTATTATAACTAAACTTGACCTTCCGGGAAAGTTTCCGTCTAATATTCCCTGAAATTTTATAACACAATTTTCCATGAAAATTCCTAACCAACCTTCCTTGGGAATGTTCCTTGTTATGTGGACATTTACCTACTTCCGGGAACCTTCCTGGAACATTTTGCGGAATGTTCCGAACTTCCATTGGAATAGTCCAGGAAGGTTCATAGAAACTTTTGTGCTATACAGGCTCTTCTATAGGAATTTGTATATGATTATGGAAAATACATTTTCTGACTAAAGAACTAACAAATGGCGTCGATTTTTACATATCTCCCACGGTTTACGAGTTATTTGCAATTGAAAATTACGTTTAACATTCTATACAATCTACACAGAACTCTATGGAATTTTCCAAATTTACACATGAGACTGAAGTTTGCAACGTTTACGATAAACGAAACTGAAAATTTTTTCTTTTTTCTAAAACTTACACGATCCAAAATTTTCTGGTACAAAGTAGTTGTATACAACCTAAAAAATGACCCACCAAAGTTTCAACCCCTTCGCGAATTTGGAATTCACCCTACTTCATCCCTTAAAATTAAAAAATTCACCAAAAATTCCGTAATTCGTGGAATCAAAATTTTTTGCTGATAATAGGTCTTCTCAATGCTAAAAGATACCCTAAAAACTTTCATCCCCCTAATTCATCTGAAAATCACCCTCTATCATCCCTTAGACATAAAAAATTCAAATTTACCCTAATTCGTGGGGTCAAAATTTTATGGCTGATAATAATTCTT
>JAUESH010000024.1:17862382-17899150 GCA_032275165.1 Synergus magnus
CACTGAGAATCAGTGGAATTTGACTGGGAATCAGTGAAATTTCACTGATTTTTCACTGATTCAAGTTTAGAGAGTGATGATATTTGATTATTATTATCTCATTAAAATATGACTCTGGGGAATCTTTTTGTTTTCAAAGTACGGAGGATAGCCAAGAGAAAAATTGGCAACCGACACTAGTGACTAGGTCCAACAAGTCCAAGAAATGCACAGACGGCGTGCAAAGAGCCTTGCAACAAGGGGTGGTGAAGTTCAGAGAGAAAGCTAAACGACCTGTGCATGCCACGCTATTCAAATCCTCTCAGCGGTTAGAAAAGTTCTTTCGTTTTACAGTGCTTCTGTTTGATAAATTGAAAAACCCCGACCTGCATTTCTTATGCGCGGTTCACACGCAAAAATAACAGATCACATATGAATCTCTCATTTTTTAAAAAGAGAATTTCTTTGAACTTCATACTAGATATATTCCATTTCAAATACATTGAATTAAACCTATTTTTTGGGTCTGGACATTGTCACAAAGCTTTCTCTATGAGGAAGAAAAAATGGTCGTATTATTATATGACATGATTTTTCTGCTTGAATTTTTGGTTTAGAAAGCATAAAGTTATCCATAAATCGTCGATTTTATCAGAAGGACTTTATCAAACCATTAATTGTAATTTCGTCTTAATCAGTCTGCTTGAGAAAGTAATAATCGCATCTCTGAATCACGTCGTTCATTCACGTCCAGCAACAACGTTTGAATTTGCGTGTGCTTCAAGGAGCCTGTGTGCTTTACGTCGTGAGTAATTGTGTGTAACGTAGGTGAATATATCTATATAGATATCCAGGTTGAGGATGTTAAAGACTTCGGTAGACGAGACGAGAGGTAAGGTGCAGAGGGGTATTATTTATTACCGCTGATTTATAAGGCCCGTGTAGCTACCTAACTACGCCCTTCTTCTTCCTCCGTACACCACAAGTGCTGAAGCGTCGAAATTCAGGAAACTCGAAGGTTTATTCGCACGGGAAGAACCTTGCGAAATCCTTTGAAAAATTCTCATGTTACATCGACCCAATGAGTCGTTTTAAAAAGCCCACATCTAAATAATGTCGAGGTTCTGCAAAGTTGTACGATTCTGCAAGGAAATATAAACTTATATTAGACTCGAGAAAAAAATCCGGAAAATAAAAGAGATGGTGAATTTTTGAATTTGCTTTTATGAACTGACGAGCTTAATTATCTTCCAACACAATATAAAATTCAATGCAAGTAAAGAAAACCTCGAGGTTTTCTCGATATCAGGGACGATTTTTTCATTTAATTTATTAGCGATTGAGAGCGCTGAATGTAGCTGATGCAAATGAAAAAAAAAATTTAACGAGATACCAAGCAATTTACTTCAGTTGACTTCGTTTGAAACCATGTCTGATCGAACGAAATACACCGTCCGACCTTTCATAATTTAACTCAGCTCGACAAATTGATGGCAAACGGTTGGGAATAATTTCTCTGCTCCTAAGTTAGGGAATTTTGTTGAATAGAAAAAATTAATGAAATAGTAAGTCCTTACTCTATGAATGTCAAAACCCACTTTTATGATCTGTGCATAATTTTCCAATCATTTGGAAAAAATATGCAGGAACATTGTGTCATCATAAGAAAGAAATTTCAACTTAAGAGTTTTAAGAAGGAATATAAAGGGGATAGCGAGCTATATTTCTTTGAAATATTAGTATTATTTGTGTCCCACGTTGACATGGTGGATGATATCGAAGAAAATTGTCATCATACGCCTCGGCGAACGATTTGTCCATTCCTCTTCGGCGTTACGCTACTTCTGAAATATTTACCGTCTATGTATGCGCTAGACGTGAAGTGGAGGACGCTTTTTGGTGGTGGCTCCAGGCGGTACAGTCAAGTTCGCCAAACAGTAATAAAGTCTTGTCGTTTGGAAGACTCATGTGCCTGACATATTCTTCCAATATAGTTCCGGAAATGGTAGTTAAAATTATTTAACCGCAAACGGTTTGAATTGCAAGTCCTGAAATTCAGTCGTGATGGTAATTTCTACCTTTCAATAAAAGCCACTTACGCTTTTGAATCGTGCAAATATTTTGACATTTAAAACTTCTTTGATATCAAATTTTCCTTCACCTTTTCAAATTGCCTTTTTTTTTTTACTTTCTTTATCAAACGATGTGCTGAACGATTCCTTTGAAGCGGACAATAAATACCTCTAGAGACTCTCAATTGAAACCCCTATCAACGTTCAATAACAATCCCTAACATCGGAAAATAAAACAACCTCTAGCAATTCCCAACTTTTAATGAAGTCCATTTACTTTGAAATCATTCTCATGTTTGATGTTTGAAAACTCTGATAAAATTTACCTTGACGTTATATCTACTTTCTGTTGTAATGCACGACACGATTACATTTACTTATTCGCTTTGGGAATACCAGAAAGGCTTGCATTCCCAAGACGAGGTAGCCATGAAATAGGTCACTTGCTTTACAACTGATGGGAATACTATCTTGATAATACTCTACGTGAGTTGCAGGAGTCACGTACTGGGATAATTATTGACCACTTCCGAGCTTGTTGTCATAAGTGGTCCCGTTATTTACAGAGATAACGTAATATTATTTTCTTAATTAAATGGATCATACCAGGTCAGCAATTCCAAGACAAAGTAATGAGGATTTGAAATGTTTTTTTAATACTAGAATTTCATAAACAAAATGGCCGAAAGCAGTTTAATTAATTTATAACTAAAATACAGCTGCTAGCTTTTAATTTTACGAGCCAATTGCAAGGTATGAATTTACCCGTTATATAAGTCTCAGATCACGAAATAATTGAGTGGAGTATTTCCTTACGTAATAAGAAATATGATACAATATAATTTCTTTCAAGACTAAGTTTCCTTTTATTCCCGTGAAACATGATCGTCCCACGCCTGATTTGTTTTAAGCGAAAGAAGCAATCATCCTGATAAAATGGATTCAATGTCGGCAGTTGGGAATTTACTCTCCCTTTCTAGCTACAACCCTCTCGAGGCCTCGCGGGTCGCGAGATCTGCCTCGCTAAATCGCTTATTTTCGCTTGAAAACAAATCTCGCCAAGAGATAATTGCACTTTTTTCAATTACGTTGAAATTCCAAGCGGCGTTGTTGCGGTACGGGTCGTTGAGCTTTTTATTTGCATTGCAAAGCCCTTACCTCTGAGAATCGCATTGGTGCTCATTTCGTTTGCATTCGAGATATACATTCTTTTAGCGATTTACCCTTCGGACCAAGTTTATAGGTGCGAATGTTCCAATCTCTCGTTTTCTCTACCAGTCTTCACAAAAACCTCAATACTTAACTATATATGTTTGACTACTAGTCTTTTTGGAATATGAATATATAATTATCATTCATAAAAAATACAGATTTGTTTTCTTCTGAATGGTTCAATTTTAAAAAATGTGAGCTATAATCTGAAATTGGACAATTGGAAAAACTGCGACGAAAAAAATAAGGTAAAGAAATTCATTAAAACTGGCTGCACTGTGTAGGTGGTTGAAGGAAAATGGCGAAACAAAACAGCCGCGTAAAGAATGGTCGAAAGAAATATGGCTCGGCGATTTACCGCTCCATCTGTTCGAGTTGAAGGAGAGTGAAACATAAAAAGGAAAGAGAGAGAGAATGAGAGATTCAAAGAAAATAAGAAGTAAAGAAGGAAAATGCTTTATGTGTTTTGAATATTCGCTGAATTTATTCAGACTTTTAATACTTTACTAACCTTTAATTACTTTTTTAATTTTATTATTGATGTCGAGTCGTGGAGATCCGGCGATAACTACATTTTTGTCGTACGCTGAGCAATCAATGCATCCGTAAGACGCGGTTCTTTGAAAAGAACATCTCTTTTCCTGGTGTAAAAACATTGAGGAGAAAAAGAAAGAGAATCCATTTATTTCCAGAACGACAAGTTCTTCGTCGAAAGAATATTAAATTGTCTTTGTATCCAACTGGCGTTCTTAATTAAAATTAGAAAATATAAACTTTCATTGAATGTTTTTTTATTATACTTTCTAAATTTCTTTGAATGAAAACCCAGCTTTTCCTTTTTTCGAGGGAAATGTCACTTGAGCAGAATTAGATCTCACACGACTAGAGTGAAAATTTCACTCGAAAAAAATAAGAGAAGCGGGGTTTTCACTGAAAGAAATTTAGAGAGTAAACTAAGGCAATAATTTTATCGGTTCTAAATTAAACATTTGCGAAAAATTAGCTAGTTTCAGCTGTACATATAGAATCAATTTTCAAAAGATTCAACGGAAGTTCAGTGTGAAAATTCCCTATGGAATTTTTCTTTGCGACACACGTATATATAAAATAATTCAATGAAATTCCACAAGGATATTCCTTTGAGAATCCATACAAATTTTTCATAGAACACTTTTCATACGTTCAGAAGAAAAGTGTACTGAAGGATAACAAGTTGAAGAGTAGTTCTTTTGAGAATATGTTTGTTCAATGAAAACATAATTCGACATGTTGATCATCCAATTGTAATATTAGAATCCTTTTAGGTACACCTATTCACGTAAAGTCTCGACATCCTAATACGCGTCTACAAATTCATCTTCTTTAAATATAGTTAACGATATTTACATAGATTAGTGAATATACAATTTTCTGCATGAAGGAAATTTCCTGCACGTAGTGCGACAAACTTGCCAAGCAAAGCAATTATACAATCCCCACAAGTTTTATTTTTAGAAGACTTTACTTCACCCAATGGAAACCTAGGGCGAATAAAATGTTCTCAACTCTCTCAATCTGAATTAGTAGGAAGTTACTAATGAAATAATGCCGATTCGTTTACTAATTCACTTAGTAAGCATTTTTATTATCAATTAGTTAAAAACTACTAATTCACAGTAAAAAAAAACTTCTAATTCATTTATTAATGGTAACTAAATCAATTAGAAAATCTTACTAAATAAATTACTAGTATTTAACTGATTGATAGTAAAAATGCTTATTAAAGTTAATTAGTAAATGAGTCGGAACTATTTCATTAGTAATTTCTTACTAATTCAGATTGAGAGAGAAGAGCGCTGTCCTCAGCTCTAGGGTAGCAGTTTACATAAGCTTGTTGAACTGTAATAAGGACTATGCTTTAGCTGAGTGGACGACTAGAGAAAGAGGGTTGGAATAAGGGCATGAGTAAGAACTTGCTAATATACTTGAGCTCTAAGATCGCAATATACCGAGAATTTGGATTAATAATCTGTAAGAGGTTGAGACTCTGAGGACTTGCAGTCTCCTTGTGAAAGGAGGCACTTCATCTTTCAGCTCTTCACATGACATTACCAAGCTAGACTAATAAATAGCCAAAGTTGGGCATGTGTTAATACGGCCTTATATTACGCCCTGTTGAAACAACTTTCACGAGAACACGTACAAGGACTGCCTCTTCGGTACATATTGCATCTACCTTAACCTGAAGCTGCACTGCTATTCGGGAAACTCTTCGTGTCTAATGTAAGCGAAGGAGCGCACATTTACATGCTGGGACTTAGCTAAATTTACTTGGCCCTTTCGCTACAACAATGCTACGATGCTAGCGAATCGGATCTGCTGTTTACAAATAGCTGTACGCGTGAGGGTGTTTACTTTTTTGAGGGGTGTATGGAAGAGGGAGGAATGAAAAGAAGAAAGAAACTTGCACTAAACCCTCACAAGTAGCATCAATGTATCCACTATCGACCAGCATAAAAGCCCTCGCCATGTACTTGCGTTAACGTGAGGGAAATTCGAGTTTCGTTCGAGATTCTCGAATAGAAAGAAAATTTAAGAGAGCTTAAGGACACCTGGAAGAGAAGCATGGAAAACCCAGTAATCGATGCCAGCTGGGGTATTACACGTTTTCTCAAAAAGCTTTAAGAATCTTCTCTTTATTTCACAGATTCATATTTAATAGGATTTGTCTGAGTGAGTAGATTTGAAATATTATCACTATTCTACAGCGATTTTGATGATTGAATATTGATGCTATCGGATCCCAATGAAGGGGTAGCGTACAGTTTTTAAAACATTTTTAGAAGCACTTTATTTTAAATTTACGTGATTTTTTCAATTCGTTAATATCTTTGACACTTTTGATACTTATGAGCACCAGTCTGAAACTTAAATTTTCATGAAAAAAAATATGGACACTGAAAAAAAATGGATAATTGGGTTAACTAACCATTTATTTAATTATGGTACTGCTAATTTATTAGTTGTGTCAGACACTTAAATTAGCAGTACCGTAGTTTACTAACTAGTTAGAAAACCCAACTATCCATTTTTTTCAGTGGAGGAAATGAGACAGGACAGTCTTTTAATATAAAAAGCGAAGTGGAAACACTCTTACAGTGAAATCTATTATGAATTTTTAATTAAAAAAGGGAAGCTAAAAGGAGAGAAATGGAAATAGTCTAGAAATAAGAGAATCCAAAGGATGTGACAAAATGGTTACTCGTGGCGAACTGAAATTGGCGATCGTTGTTAAAATGGAAATCCGAGATTCTTTTCGACCAACGGACCAGTGTAGCCTGAGTACAGTTGTAAAATTTCCAATTTTCCTGTGAAACGCCTCCAGGGAAAGTGGATATTTCAGTTAGCTTTGAAACTAACTGAGTACCTTACGCGTTTTTTTGTTTTTTTTGATATAAAGAAAAAAAGTCAGCTTGATCAATAGAAACAAAAATATAGTTTACTTTAACTTTCAATGCTTAATACGTTATTTTTTCAAACAAACGTTACAATTTATTTTTCACCTTTGCTTTTATTCTAACAATTTACAATAGCTGCAGGTTACGAATTCACACTATTATGATTTGTTGCTTGATGAAAAATTAAAAAATTTTATAAATGACTCGTAAGATTCATCATTTATCAATTCAATTCTAATTACATGATTATCATTTCACTATAAAATATTTGAAATATTAAAAAAAAAATATATTTGAATGAGCATAAAAACCGTAAACTTTAAGTACGAAAAATGCTACTCGATGTGAAAATAAATCTTCTATTCAGGTGGAATCATCTTTTAAGATGCTGAAAGCCAGACTACAGAACTTGTTCGAAGTTGGCTTGGCTTTTTGTGGCTCTCTAAGATTCCTTAATTATTTTATGGACAACCTCGTGAGACTCTTGCCGTTCTCACTCTCGGGCTTAACACCTGCAGCTTTAAGAGGCAGACACAGTTGTTGCTAACGATGAGATACTGTAACTGCGAAAGAGTCAGCCACACACCATATCCTTTCGTCGTGAGACTTGGAATGTGCCAAAAAGACGATAGAACGGGAGAGTATAAAAGAGCGAGAAAGTGAAATGGAGACAAAGTAAAGGAAGAAGAAAAAGGAAAGAGGCAAAGATAGTAGAGGAAAATGCTTGAGAGGAAGAAAGCAGACTGTAAGAAAGTAACATAGTAGGAGAGGGATGCTCGTATAATCTGAAGCTCCACATTACTTGTGTAACTCGTGCTACCATCCCTAACGTATCCCACAACGTGGCCAACATGTTCTTACACACCACCACTGTCGCGTCGCCAACTGCTAAACCTTTTATGCGACGTGCCTCGAAACGACATACTGTAGGAGAGAGTAAGAGCCTTTCTATATCGAACCACTCCTGCGGCTTCCTCTTAGAATTCAACCCTATTTCATACGAAATTTTATATAGTCATATTTGAATGTGTGTCAGTAAGACTTCCAAATACATTTGCTTCACCACGAATTCACCTCTACTTAATCAAGCAAAAGAACCATTTCTCATGCTAATGAAAGCTTGAATATTCAATTTAGAATTTTACAGAAAAAGAGAAGAATGAAGCATATTTTTCATATTATATTCATCAAAAGTAAGCTTGGAGTTTCATATTCTAAACTTGACTTCAAAAGCTTTCCAATTTAAATTGTTTCATCAGAGGTTCAAATTGTAACCTTTACAAATGTAAAGCGTTAAAAATGTAACTAGATTTCGAGCGCAAATGAAGATTAATTAATTGAGCTCTGGCAAGTTTCAAGTTTGTAACTTGCTCTTTTAAATATTTTATAATTTTCAAGATTTTTATCTCTCCTGGCTTAACTAAATTTTCCTTCATTACTCTATATGATACTTTTGATATTTTCATTAAAACTGCAAATAAGCTTTTACTAAATGACTTGAAAGTTCGATAGTTTTAAATGGGCGCTGAAATATTGATATACTTTGAAATTTCCTCGGAATACATCGTCTTGATCGAAAGAGGCCAATTAAGTGTACTAAATCTCAAAGGTTAACTTAATAGCTCAACGGTTTTGTAGAAAAGTTGTAGGTTGAGATATATATGTCACATGTAGAGTACGAGCGTAATGATATCAAAGTAACTTGAGAGTGCTCCGGGCAAGCAGTCCCCAACCCATATTGATTTCCCGTCAATGGCAGAGAGCGGATTTGGATGATAAGCTATCAGCAAGTGATCCTTTATCCCTTCGCATCTATATATATACGGACGGGTCCATATACGTATGTATAACGAACTCGAGAGGAACCAATAATCGGTTCACGTGCGCTCTCTTGATCATGACGTAAACAAGATGTTCCTACTTCCTATCCTTACTTTGAGCTCTCATCTCAAATTTGCAACTTCCGACATCACTAAATTGTGTATCGCAGATCATAGCTCTCTAAACGGGACGAAATTATTTATGAGGAGAGTTCGATGAAATTCCTAAATTCGTAATAAGTGAATAAATCGTGGAAATGCGCATAATTCTTAGCTTTGATATAAGTGCCAAGCTTGCAAAGAATTACTAATTTATAAAGTATAAGCAACAGTTTAGTTGGTATTAAGCAAATTTTTATGCATGCTTTAAAAATATATGATAGAATAGGGCATTATTTTATATCAAATGCAGTAAAAAAAAGTTAAGTCACACGTCTTAACCTTTGGCTTTTATGTTTGAAAGCGCAATTTCCAATATAGCTTCACATTGCTTGACCCACATATTTCAGTGGAAAGAAGATAATTGATACTTAAACAACTCTTCAAGTACGCTCATTTCTCAAGGGATCATATTTCTTCCGAAGAGTAAAACGATATTTGGATTTTCTCCTACAATATCAGATGTCTATCCAGAACATGAAATTGTTTTTCGAATTGTGATTTATAAACCATCTCTTCCCAAATTTATTTCAAGAAAATAATCCCAACGAAAAGTTGGATGGGATAATAGATGAAAGTAAAAAATAAAGTAAAGCAGTGTGACAGACTGATGGGATATTAAAGTCCATCTCATCTTTTTCCTGAAACTTCTAAGTGATAGCTGAGTTCATAAGAATATTATAAATAATACTACAGAAGGCTTTTCTACCAAAAATTTGATCTATAAGTACTGACTTATCTTTGCATTTTCAAAAGCATTGAATAATATAGAATGAAAGTGTGTTCTAGAAATTTCTACTAAAAGCAAGAGCGCGTATAGAAAAGAAGGGCTAATATCTGAAAGAATGGAATGAGAAAGAAGTCGAGTATCAATTTGAGAAATATTAAGAATTTAAGCATCTGAAACGTCAAGTTTTCCTTCCCAGAAATGAAGAAATGTGACGCATTTTCTTGAAGAAATACGAGAGAAAGAACGATTTTCTAAAAGCTGGTATTTCAATAAGCGTTGTATGACAAAGGAGATAGTCATTAAGGAGGTCGGCTTTAAACCTTGGAAACGTGCTCTACGACCTCACGGATCACAATATAAAAACTCCTTAAAGGGATCTTTAATATACAAACAATATAAAGTAATATTTAAGATTTGAAAAAAAATTGTTTATCTATAAATAACGTGACACTCGTTTTCTTAAGCGCTAATAAAATTTAAAAGATTTAAAGGTTTTTAATTGAAACTTTTAAACTTGTAATGAAAATGCACTATGAAATTGTTGAATTTGAAAAGTTTATAGTTTCAAATTGTAATCGGTGTACACATAAATCCGAAGTTATCTACCGTATTTATCCTTAGGATAAACCGCTTTTTACGATAAGCAATATAGTTTTTACTACAAACTTGTAGAATAAACTTTCATATACACAATGAGAATGAACAAGTTCTTTTGTAGGAAAGTAAACTTTTGATTTCATCTACTAAGAGTTTAAATCTACGTATCTTAGATTTATATTTTTTTACGTCTGAGTTTACGGTTTTAGTTTTTATTAGTTTCCTCATAAAAGGCGCAATCCCGAATAGACTGAAAATAATTTTTATTTACTTTGGTTTAAGATAATTTTATTTCATCACAAAGTTCGTGTCATAAAGAGGCTAACTTGAAGGAAATGACTTTTATGTCACCGTATTTATCATTTTTTTTAGAGAGAAAAACGGCTTTCACATAAATATATTTTCACATAATTCTGTTCATAAAAACTATAAACAGTTGAGTCCTGTGATTTTTGTAATAAAGATAAAAATTAATTGTTAAACGAGGAGAATGGTATATCACCAGAGAAAAGTTTTCGCCTGGCCATATGTTGACTTTACTACTGCATAATGCTACATTCAAGTAGATCGTGATATTATTGGTAAGACACGATATTGGTGCTACTATAGTTCTAATCTTCCGTCTCTAAAGTGGACTTGAAAAATTTGTGGAAACAACTTTTCCGTACAAAATCAATTATAAGAGGGAGAAACCCAACGAATGATCGCAATGAATTTTCCAAAGAGAAAACAACGAACTATTTGTTGTATAAATAAAATTATTTTATCGATTGTCAACATCCGGTAGTATCCTAGCTTCTCGTTCAATTGAATTCCTAACTTGATTCAATAAAAATGTATTAATAGAAAGCAGAACAGGAAAAGAAGAATGCATAATATTAACGAAAGAATCTCTAAAGACTACTTTAAAACTTCAGTTCATTTGCATATATGCATTATGCAGATGAATTTTTTCGCTGGAAACACTCTTCAAATTACATTGAAGTTTTTTCAGTCAGCAAAGCTTTATAAAAATTATGAAAATTTTAATCGATATATGAGCAATATTGTGAATTGAGTTTTTTAAAGTGGAACGCTCACTAATGTGCATAAATATTGATAATGATATTTAAAACTGAAGAAACTTGAAGGAAGTTACTGAAAATTAATATTTCCGTTTTAAAATTTCCATTTATAATATTATACAATATTTTCCTTATATTTATGAACCTCAGTATAATATTCACGTTTTATTCTGGTATTTTCAAATTTTTATACTGTGCACAATTTTGATCATTACTTTCGTGCAATGGTAGACAAGTTGTCCAGCTCGGCAAATAAAAACATTCAATTCATTTTTCTCTCGAGCAATTCACTCTTCGCCTTTCTCTTCGTCTTATATCGATCTACGCTTCCGAGGAATGCATGTATTCATCCCCGAATCTCCTGTTATTTCGACAGAAAGATTTTCCGGGAATCTCAAGCGTTTTGTTTTCGATACAAACGGATAACTTTTTTCTTTACAGCAGAAAACTCCTTTCCAAAAGTTCGTAGAGGAATTCAAAGTAACTTTTATGCAAGTTGGACAGAAAATTTCTCAAGTTCAAGCTTCTGTGATACGAAAAATGATGTTATGTCAAACAAACATTAACTAAAAAGAGGGTGGTGAATGAAAAACTTCACAGAAAATTAAAAATGAAACAGACATAAATAACTTTTTTACATACTTGACTTCATCTGAAAAAATAAATAAATAAAATGATTTTTCTATTTTTACCGTTGGAAGTAAAGCTATCTCAATTTTTTCCTGTGGTTAGGAGAGCTTTGAAAAGTTGTTTTAAAAGGGAAACATATTAACTGAAGCGCGGGTTGTCCAGAAAAAAAGCTGTCCAACGCATCGACTGCCACGCGGTTTCTGTCAGGCATGCAAAATAAATGTCTACAGACTTACAATGGTCCATTCTTCACTTTTTCAACGGACGAGTACCATTCCTTTCGCCGGACATGAGAAACCGTTCGTAGCAGTACGCTAAACTTTCATTCGCGAAAGTGGCAGCAGCCTTCACAAAATGATAAGAAAATCATGAAGCGTTTGCGTCTCGACTTCTGTTGAAAGTTGAATGTCGATGGAGTGAGGGAGGAAAACAGGGAGCGGAAAAGGCAATGCGGGGGTGGGCGCATTCGTTCAATACGGGCAGTAAAGACGAGGGATTTAGTTACACTTGAGTTGAAAAAAGGTCGAGTAAAGAAGGGGATGTATGAAAACAAGAAATTACATTAGCAGAAAACTCGCAGAGCTTTCGACTAGCGAGCAAGAATCCCGTTAACTTTTCGCTTGATTGAAGCCGCCCTCGGAAAACCATTAATGTCGATTCGAAATAAAACTATTTACTTCGCCAGCCAAAAGTACTTAACAGTGCAGAAACAATACTCACGTCTTTCAGTAAACAGCGTGTCTTAACTTTCGTATTTTTCACCTTCTTGCTATCAAGTTTTCTTCTACTGAAATTTCTTTGCCAGCATTCACCTACAATAATAACTTGTGCGAATTGTATTCTAGAATTCTAGACGTTCTCTATTTAAAGAGATAAAATACGATTATTATTATTTCCATATTCCCATAGAATTTGTTTGATCTCTAATGAGAGAAAGGTTTTTACAAAAAGTCTCACGTGACAAAATCTAAAGACAGAGTTCATCAGCAAGGAGAGAATTAGAGAGGATCTTGCTTCAGTTGAATCAAGTCCGCAGAGCAGACTTAATACGAATTTAGTCAAGACATTCCAGTTAAATTCCAGCAAGGGAGAACATTCAATGCAAAACTAATCAGACTGATTCTTTATCATGCGAGACACGGTTTCCATTTCCACGTTCCCTCTGTACCTATACCATAGTATACTACAGTACTATAGTACTATGACGGCACGCTAGGTTTGGTAAATCACTCGGTAATGCAAGCGAGAACGTGCCTCGCATGTACGTACAAGTCATTCCCGTTCGTTACAATCGCAACAATTAACTTCTTCCACTGCTCTTTATGTTTAAGCGCAGGAATCGCTTTGGGGGTCGATTTAATTACTTTCACTAAATATACAATACAGAGCCAAAGATTCTACATCCTAAATAGAACTTTTTGATTCACCTTAATGAACTCATCGTAAAAGCATGCGACGGCTTAAATATATGGCAGAACATTACTGACGGATAGTTTCGAAATAATCCCTCTAGTAAATTCATCAGAATGAAATATATACTCGAATGGGACCCTAGGGACTAATCTTGAAATATACCAAACTCTATTAACATATATGCATCCAGCTCACCTGCCATAACTTCTAAATAATCCTAAATGTATAAACTCAACTTAGAAACCAGAAACCTCTGTGTCCTCATGGATTTTCCTTATACCTATGTTAATTATTTACAAATTCCACCAATTTTCGTTTTTAAAACATATTTTCATTTATATTTTAAGACAGAATTTTCATTTCGAAATATATTCCACTGAGGTCAGTTTTGTAATGAAATAAGTAAAATATCATAACGCACGCGTTGACAAGTTAAGAATAAATCACTCGAAAAGTGTATTCTTTTACGTCCAACGGTGAAAAATGCATATACGAGTGAAAAACTTCAACTCTAAAGTTATTTACACAAAAAGTATGATTTAACGCCCGAGTAAATTGGACTAATTATAAAATATGTGAAGCAATGATTTCAAAAATAGAATCCACTAATTCGAGGATTTTTCATATTGATTTCTATCAAAAAGTACAGACTTCTGGTCTTCAGCTTTCAAAAGAAATTTTTGCCAAATTAATTATGTATGTGCAATTTGATACATTTTCAAGTAGGTAAAATGGTAAAGCTATAAAATAACTTAGAGCACTTTAGAAAGCGTAGTTTCCTCTATAGTTCTCGTAGGAAAATGGTATGTGAATTTTCGCTTACGCAGATTCAAGTGATTCAACCTGCAAGAGACTCTTTGTATTAGTCTCACGAGAGCCACGAAATTTCAGTCAGGGTAGGAAAGTTAGAAACAGAGTGTCAGACAGTCACCAGAACTGTAAATAGAAACTTGGACAAAAGTAAAACTTGATGACAGAAAACAAAGTGAAAACCTTTGCAACTGAACTGATTGCAGTTCGGCAAATTATTGCTTCAACCATCAAACTTGCATATACTTTATATTTGATTCATTTTACTTTATTTCTTCCTCATTTCTTAATTTTGTTTATTTATTCATTCTTTCTTATTTCTGACTATATTTATTTTTATTTGCTTATCTGCATTCTACGTGCTTGCTGGGAATTAAAATGTTAAAAGTTTGTTAAAAAAAAACATGCTTCGTTAGTTTACGAAAAGCTCAGATGTGAATGTGCAAAAACAATACATTTAATAACAGAAAGTTTAATAAAAGACAAATAACAGTAAGACTCGTAGTGTGTCTCATAAGTTCCTAAAGGACAATTTTATTAAATTTTGAAAAAGTTTGTGAGTAGTTAAAAGAAACATGTCCTGATTTGGAAATAATAATAAAAGACGTAAATAAAGAGTGCAAAGAAAGAGTGCCAAGAATGTGTCAAACACGCGGGTGCGTGCAGGTGCGGCCACAATTTTCTTTCGTTAAAGTCGTCGCGCAAATCTTGCATACAGAAATTTAAAACCTACAAAATTCGAGCATCTAAAGGATCGCTATTTCCAAACCTTAAGATATAATGAATTATATTCTATCAAATTTTAAATCATATGCAAGAATTTTGTGGCAGACTTCCATCTTTCAAAACGTCTGGAAACTTCGTGAGAATCGGTAGCGAAGTTTTTTCTTTTATTCTTGTTTAGTGCGACAAAAAATGATTAAACCCTCTCAAATTTACTTTTGTGAAAAATTCTACTAATTGTTAGTCATTTTTGACTAAAACTTTAGTGAAAAGTTGAATACTGCTAAATGAAATAGTGAAATACAATTAATAATTAATCAAAATTTTCACTAAAGTAAATTAGTGACCGATTTTTCATTAATTCAGATTTAGAGAACCGTCGCACAATAAATGAAATTTTGCTACCACTCTCAAAGTTTCTAAACGAAGAGCAGTGTCTCGGAAATGCAGATGGCCCATGGTGGTGATTGGTAAATTACGGACAGGGTTCAGGGTTGCAATATTTTAGTCTTACCACCACCATAGCCAAAGTCTGGTTCTGACTTGTCTAGCGCCTGGATCTCCATTTTTCTCAGCAGCTTCGTTGTAGCAGTGGTAGTGGTTGTGGGCGATCCTGCACAACAAACACCACATACGGTAAAAAAACAAAAAAAAATTATAACTGTGTCAAATCGCGGTCAAAACTATTTTCTGATAATGTGCAGTACTGTCCGAAAATATAAGAGCATCGGTTTATTTTATTTGGAGGTTTATCTAATTTTGGTAAAGGATCAGATATCTTTTAGCCCATGATGTAATACAAAATCTGTTACTAATCTTATAATTAGTCTTTGAACTAAATAATGTTTTATCAAAACTAGTGAAAGTAAAATATTTAGAAAACAGGTGGTAGAATATTTTCGGATGGTATTGTGTGTGAGTGTAATGTACTGTATACTGTAAGCCAATTATTGGGTCTTGTAAATAAATAAAATTTTCGTCACTATTTTATGTTCTTTAAAGAATATATTTTACCGGAATGTCGTAATTTCTTTTATGGTACATTCCTATCCGTATGTGGGGCTGCTATGCGTAAAATATTTTTAATATTACAATAGCTGTTTGATGTTTAAAAAAATATATAGCAGTAAATATTAGTGTATTGTGCTTTGCATGGGAACTTACTTTAAAACATTTTAACCGTTTGAAGGACCAAAATGCGTGCACCAAAACCCTACACCAAGTTATTAATCCAATTATAAGCGTGTCTAAAAATTAAAGTCTTGCGTAAAACTACAAAACTAAAGTCCTAAAATTAAATAAATAATAATTATCTAAAGTATCAATAACAAATTGCATTTCTTGCAAGGAACTAATACAATGTTTAAGCGTAATGGGAACAAAATTACGAATTCGTTTGGGTTTGTAAATGCTAGTTAGTTTCTTTCCATTTCTGTCAAAAGCAAAGCTGTACATAGAATCAAATAAGGTGTTACTGTTGAAAAATAATAAGATTTCCAGCAGCGAATGTATATTAACATTATTGAGAAAACCGTCACATAATAAAATAAAAAAGATTTACACCTCGTGATTTCAAAGGCCATATCGTTTGTTTTGTTAGTAACAATTAAACAATCGATATTTCTGTCAATATTATTATTGATCTTTTGTATAATGTAGGTATTGAAAAACTGAGCGTTTGAAAAATATAAAGTAAATGAACTGATTTCATTGACAGGAATTTTAGCGATCGATTACTGGCTGTCCATTCCAAAAGCTCTGCAAATTCGTTTCTACTTTCTGATACTCAAAAAGGCACTTTATCCGAAAGCCAGTGTTTATCCATTTGCTGGTGGAATTATGTCGCGGTTGAAAAATACTATACAGTGATTTGTCTGATTAAATGAACGGTATAAACATTTGCCCACAAAAATATCGAAACATCAAAAGCCGTATATAATTTTCCATCGGATTCGATTTGTATGTCGAAATTCAAATAGACCTTGATGTCATCATAGCACGCTGCTTGATTTGATAAAGTATCAAATAGAGTAAAATTGAATCACAGAGTAAACCTTTATCAGTAAATATGAACTGTAGTTTTTTCTAATCTTGCACATTTATAAAGAAGCCTGGAATTTTGCTAGTTGTTATAAATCTATTTCGCAATGGCTTTGAGCCAAAAGCACTTTGAAGTTACGCTGATGAATCCCAATGAAATTTTGTTTCGTTTAATGGATCGCTTTTACGCTAAAATGTTTTGTAGATTATCTACACCTTCCCGGATGGTTTAAAGCGATGAAACGTAGAATTGAATTTTTTACGGGAAAATCCCTTACTCAGTGAAAAATTGTGATTCGGTCAAAGTGCGTTATAACTCGATAGAATACAGTTCTTCCATGAAAGGGTTCAAAATCGAAAACTGTTATCACTAGACAACTAGTTTCAGATTTTTTATTTAGAGAGCTTGCAATGAATATGGCATATTTGAGAAAAAAAACTAGAATAACAAAGAGTGTTTCAAGGATAATAATCTACTTAAATAGATTGATTTATCAAATTATTACTATAATTTTGATTTTGACTGGCTAGAGTAGGGCTGAATTATTAATCTAAAATATACTCCTGGAATTAGATAGAAATTATTATTAGTGACACTAACCAGGTAAGTAGACTGATTCTCTGGAGACGTTATAATTTGCTTTTGGTATACTAAGAGTGCATTTGAATATTGCTAACTCTGGTAAATTTTCGTCTTCAATGTCCATTCTTGCCAAAATGTTGTAAAGTCCTCCTCTCATTGTAATATCAGGTTTTATTGAGGATTCTTGAAAATCTTCACTGCAACAGAAAATTACGAATTCAAAATATCCCTTATTCTCATTATCTACAATTATTTATTAATACTGGATTGACAATTTTTTGAAAATTTAAAGGACAAGTAAAGATTATTTGGACTTTTCCAGGCCGTATAGATTTTATTCTATTTACATGTCTAGATAATTTCAACTGCAAAATCCGGTTGGCTTGTCACTATACTCTTTTAATTTATCTTACTGTGGAAAACTGAAAAAAACGCTCAAACCCTTCTTTAAATCTGAGCTTGAGTAAAGGGTAGTCCGTTACACACACATACTTACTTAACAAAAAAGTCGAGGGTAGGTAGAGGATAGAGCCCTTCGGCGACACACGTCACTTCTACCCCTTCTTTTTCTTCCTTGGTGACAGTTCTTCTGGTGATCAATTCGAATCTTTTTTCTGTAGCTGAAACAAAATATAGTACCATTATTTATTAACTGATTTGTAAAATTGTCTAAAATGAATTCACGAAACAAATTTGTGTTCTCATAATATTTATTCCCTTTTTTTTTTGTTTTTTTTTTTGTAGGGTAAAAAAATGACCGTCATTTATAAACTTTTAGCAACGGCTGTCCGGGGAGCAAATTCGTTTATTTCCTGAAACTTCTCTCTGGCTTCGCATTGTGAACTTCTGGTTTTTTTTTCTCTCTTTTTTTCTATATGTAAAACCATCACGGTTCTTACCCACTGTTATGCAGGTATACTGCTATCACAAATACTATGACCCACTTGATATGATAATAGATTGCGTGATCAAACATATGCTTTCGGTCTATTTTCTATTTTGTAGACAATAGTTATTCCGTGTTTTCACTTTATCCTTTATGTAAACTACTTTCCTCTTGTGTTCCTCTGAGATTACAATTTTTTGATAAAAATCCAACCTTTTCGTTCTTCTACTCTCTTCTTCAAATTCGAATCTAGTTGATTGACCCCATTAAGGCGCTTCCGTTGATTAAAATTCGATCTTCGATGAAGTTCGGAAGCATATTATGTATAATCAATTTTGTTTTATGCTTCTGGAATTGAAAAGAAATTACTTTCATCAAGTTTACAAAAATAGTCAATTAAAGTACGAAGCGTAATTTGATTATAATTCCTCAAAGTGTTCCGTGTATGTCAAAATCTTTAAAGATACGATATATTCAACACTATTCGGAATCTTATCACGCTTTCAAGTCGATTGCAGACTTTCTTGATACAAAAGCCGGAAGTTACACTTCCGAAACATCCCCGTTCATATTAGGGGTTGCCGCTTTACGCGAACCGCACGTACGATGAAAATAAAAATGTAATAGTAATGGATAGACCGCGTCGCGCAGAATGCGCCGCTGCATTACCGCGACAATGCGGAACCTTCTTCCAGTTTCTTTTTCTCCATTTTATTACGACTGGCGACTTTTATTTCGAGAAGGAACGACTGGAGTGAAAGACGATATATAAAATACAATAGATAAAAATGCACATACTCCACGGGGCTAAACCATGATATTTCTGTGAAGGCATTTGCTTTTCACTACCTTCCTATAATGGTGTTGAACGTCAAATATTTTTAGCCAAATCTTTCGAAAATGCAATATATGCTATTAAAAAAAATAATTTTTGACAAGTTACAGTCAGCAAAATTAACTGAAAATAGATTCAATCAATACCATTTTCATTCTCATGTAGTAAATTGAAAGTTCAAACTTTGCGGCGATAACGCTTTCGGTTTTACTTTCGAGCACGCGGCGTGAGAAGAGTGAGAATGCAAAAAGGACACTTGGTTCTCGTTAAGCACTCCCAGGAGGAAATTCACATCTGACACCATTCTGCGCCAGTACTGTTTATATTACTGGCACACTGAAAAAAAATATTTGTGCAACAAAAATTGTTTTGTTGGCTGAACAAAATTTTTTTTGCTTCAACAAAACGTTTTGTTGGTTTAAAAAAACTTAATGCTATACCAACAAAAATTTGATTGAGCCAACAAAAAAATTTTGTTGCACAAATACCAACAAAATTATTTTGTTGTCCGGACCAAACCTTTTTTTCAGTGCATTAATACTAAAGATAACTCGGCTAGGAATTGACCCAGTACTGGCCAGTACGAGAACCATTGATTTGGTACCAAGCTATCAGTGAAATAGTTACTATTCCAGTAGTATTTTCTGGTACTGGCTTCGTACTGTGTCAGCTGTATGCCAACTTCCAGCCGAGTCACCTTTTGTACTAATGCCAGTACTGGCGCGATTCTGCAATTTTCACCTGGGCTTCTTTGCGTCCAGGTGGCAAGCCAAGGGCGAGAAGACAAAGCCTCTTTATGCATATTTTATTGTCAAAAAGTTGAGACTATTCATTCACGTTGAAATATATATTTTCGTAATTAAGCTACTTTGGGACGTATAAATATAAATGATTTGATATTTTATGCATGAATTTTCGAAAGAAGTGAATTTCTAGTCGATTTCTGGATATTCTATTTGCAATTTTCGATAAAAGCCACTCAATTTTGGTTTAGCAGTAGATGTGAAGCTTAGAACAGGAGGATTAAGGTGGAAGCGTACGCGTGCTTCTATAATACATTCCACTGATTACTGAATCAATTGTCTGAACCCAAGCTATTCAACGTGTGAATTTTGGTCTGAAAGCTTGTTATCCTAATCCACCTAAGGTTAGCTACTGGAATAGATTAATAATCTTCGCAACTTTCTGACGACTGCTTCATTTCATAATTAATATGCTCCAGTCTCGAGTCAAAGATAAATAATAAAGTTAAATCTATCAGCTCCGTCACTATAACAATCTTTTGTGAGATTATTTTTTTTTCTAAAATATTAGAATTTTGAGATAGTTTCGATACTTACAGTATACAACCATCGATCCAATTGCTTGAGTTTCATCTGCTACTGTTGAAATTTCACACTTGTATGTGCCAGAAACATCGACAGTCGGTTTATTCAATTTCATAGCGCGATACATTGTGAAAGGATCATCACTTGCTTTATATGTGGTATCTATGTATTGGCTAAAACTAGGTTCTGCTTCTGGAAGTCTCCCATGGATCCACTGATACGCGACATAAAAATCTTTGGTCGGTGAATCCTCCTTAAAAAACCATTTTACCACTAAAAGTTGTTTAGAAGTTTTCTCAAGATCGTAATCACAGTCCAATATCACGTAATCCACTGAACCTTCCTTCACTGTCTCTGGAATGTTCACCTGTTTAATTTTCAGCTGCAGTGATTCTGGAATGAAAAAGAATTTCTTTCAGATTTTGAATTGTACTTTCATCTATTCATTAAGTATAAATTGTTTTACTCTCAGCGGTCTTTCTTTTCTCCTTACGCTAACAAGTCCTCTAAGCTTGATAATATGAATATTTTACGAGAAAAATTATTGAGAATTGGCATCGATTTTTGCATAACAGACTATTAGACTATAGTTTCTATAGATGGGATCATGCTATAACTACCTAGTACCAGCATCGGTGCCTTTGTGGATCGATAGTACGTGTGGCCATAACACATGGTGACAAACTGCATAAGGTTATGCAGGCATGACATCAAAATATTACCAGCACCCGTTAAATTTCGGTTCGGCGATTCGCGGATTAATTCGAGCGAATGCTCAAACTATTCAAGTGCGAAATCAGTGTCAAAAAGCAAAATGACCAAGCGACAAAACTGTGACAGATGAGAATGTAGATCAGTTCATTTAACAACGTCGCGATTTATTTTAAATATGGCTTTCATGTCACCGATCCAAAGCAGTGAAACGATATCACTCACCAATTTTTCACACTCTTATATTTTACTAACGAATAACAGCAAACCGGAGCAACGCTCGAAAACAATTCAATTTATTTTTTTTGTCGTGAGTTAAATTAGGAAAAAGCTTTGAAAATGTTGTCCACTGTAAAATAAAAAGTAAATTTAATACACTAATAAAAATTTAGCATCGACAGGGTCACCATCAAGGCGAGTCATTTATACGATACTTCCTATATTAGAAATTCCCTCTCTGGTAGTATTAATAAAATGTTGTCAGCCAAGAAAAATTCTTTTCTAAATTTACCAGCGTTGCTTCGGTTTATGGTAATTGAAATTGAAAATTACCAAGAAAAATGTAGCTACGTTCATCATTTATACAAAATAATATTCTAGATTAATTTCGCTCGTGATATAATTACAGCTTCGTGGCGATTGGATGTAGGCATAAGAAATTGTAATTGTATATGAAATTTCAGAGTCGAAGTGAGTCATCAGTCTTGCAGTAGTTTATCAAAAAAGTTAATAATGGTCCGCCATTTGTCATTTATTAAAGCAGCAATTAAATTTAATCTGAGCTGCTAGAGTCAGCACAGTGTTTTTCGTATCGTATAAAATCGACGGCCTTTGCAAGCCGGGTTTGTAAGGTGTTGGCACTGATTAAGTTGGTCGCATGCAAATCGTTCATACCCTCCCCCTGCGAACCCTCTATCATCCAGATAAACCCCGTATTCCCCTAAGCATGCTCCACCTCGCGTAATTATATGTAATTTATCATAATTGAGAGTGATATCGAGATCGCAATCTAACAGGAACACAATTAGGAGATTCGAGACTAGAGGGGCGTTTATAGCTATGTGCCCAATGTGGAGCAAAGAGAGCGTTAAAATATTGAGAGAACTTCTTTCAGAGCTCTCTTCTTTTAAAGCGTCGTTTCAAACTTAATTATGTCAAAAGAGCTTTTAAGGAAGTGTCTTATGAGTTAAGAAAGAAAAACCACTTCAGAAAGTGTACTTGAGACGTAGCCAAATCTTTCCATCTGTGAGAATTGTTTCAATTAGGTAAATCCTTAAATAAAAAAAACTTTGTGCTACTATCACCCAATAAGATATTTACAACGGGCGATTAGGATATATATTATCACATGTTAAAAAATTTACTAAAGTAATGATGTACTCTACATCCAGAAGATTGATACAAAAAGCTCTCTCGAAATTTTCTGACCAATTTAAGGGCATGTATTACTTACCATATGAGCAAATTTATATAACCCGGGTTTTTTTCTACAATTTTTACTTTTTCAAAAAAAAAATAATAGTAGATAGCCATCCCGTGTTAACGTTCCTGACGGCTGTGCACTATTATTTTTTTGAAAAAGTAAAAAATGTGGAAAAAAACCTGGATTATATAAATTTGCTCATATGGTAAGTAACACATACCCTTAAGAAATGGATTTACAATTCAGAAGCCGCAGATCATTCTGTGAATGTCAGAAAAATTGTAATACTTTTATATAAAAAGAACAAAGAGGTATATATTTTCGTACTTTTAGCATCTGTCGTGACAGGTACGCTCGCATTTGATATTCGAGATGCGAAAAGTCAATGCAATTTTCCGCAACATCAGAGAGCTCGGTACCGGTATGGCTTGCTTACTCTCTACAAGAATTTATATACGTATTTGCATACGCAATTTTCACGCTTAACCTCCTGGAAATGGGATTGAATTTAAGATAATACGGGGTCGAATATGCATAGATTTTTTGCACCTTTCACTAATTAATTGGTAGAGATGATATTCCTGTATTTTTATCTGCTTTTTTCTAATTTTCTGCTCTCGGTCTCTCTATTGTCCCCGTTGGTCATTCCCATATTTCCCTGTGTTTTTTTCTTTGACCGTCATCGTTTATCAATAAACGTCGAACACTTTAAGAATTTATGTGTGACTATTTTTCGCAATAATATCTTCAAAATAAGTTGGAAAAATGTGATTATTATTTTAATTTGAGAAATCTGAGTTCATTTAATGTGAATCCCATGATGTAAGAGTTCCGAATTTGACGAATGAGGCAGGGATAATGATGAACAGTTGCACACTGAAGGCACCTGCGTCGATTTAAATTTATTCTCGTTAAATCCGCCTCTGTCGAGAGAGAAAAGCTCACCCTCGCTGCACGCACGAAAGGACAAACTGTCATATAACAGGACTGACAATAAGGTATATATATATATATATATATATATATATACATAGGATTGTGTGCAATACGTGTTTGGTAATGCCGCAGGATCAATCGCTTCACAGCAGCTGCAGATGTAACCCAAGAAAGTTTACACGAGCAAAGTTTCACACACGTCTCGCGGCGAGATAAAACTCCCGAGGGGAGATGGAAACGAAGAGCGAACATTGCAATCGATTTATGCATGTTCAAGCAAAGAACAATTCGAAGTGACTTCTGTAGAGTGTCGACACTTTGAAATCGAATGTCTGTAGCTGCTAAACATTTTTTAGATTTTTTTTTGGTCCTCTTGAGCTAAGGGCAAACTTTTAAAAGTTCAATCTGAAACCCGATTGGTAATTCTTGTTGGGAACTGGACATTTTACACACGATAAACTTTTTCAGTTTACGTATTTTTAGTTTCATACATTAGTTTTTAGAAACACATTGTATTTTATAAGAACCTATGAATAATTTCTCAGAAGCATCGTACATACATAATGTAAAAATTCTCTAACAATTGAGTTTTGTGCATAAAGAATTTACTTAAAAAAACATTGCAAACCACTATACTTTTTCCATTATGTGCAATTGTCAATAAAAAAATGTCGCCACAGTACAATTTTCTACAAAATATTTTTATCTTTTCTGTATGTTACTGTCTTCTGTGAGTTATTCACATTATTAAATTGAAAAGTTTACGAGAAAGTAAAGTTGCTGCATAAAAGTTAAGTGAAAAAATTGCAGTCGACTGAACAGTCAACAGGGGTTCGAAGCTGTTTTCGGGATAGTTATGGAGGCGTCTGCAGGAAAGTGGTGGCTGATTTTTTCGCGCTAAGCCAGCGATAAGGCGCATTTCCGACAGAACCGGTAGTGACGCGAGCTAACTTAGCAGGAAGTAGCGCAACTCAATTACCGACCATGGCAGGATGCCTTATGGAACGCGTGGGCGGAGCCCCTACTAGTCAGATGAAGACGTAGGGGTTGGCAAGGATGTAATCAAAGTCCTGTGCGCGGTACGTTTACTTCATCTAGGGTATAGTACGCATGGCGTGGTCAGTAAGAATAACGTGGCTTTTACATGCTACTTGAATTGTAGCTTTGACGCCGATTTTTAATTTCTACCTACCACGGTCTTGCCAGTATCGCTCTTTACCTGGTGTTATGTGACCAAAGAGCCAGCCGCACGAGTTCTAGGGCGCGTTTAATTAACGTGCACTTTGCTCGCGTCGTTGACACGCGGCGCGGCTTAATTCGCCTTTATGGCATGAGACGCTCTCTTGTGGTTTCTCACCGCTCAGGTAACACCAATGCTGGGAATTTATTGCCAAAGGCTCCAATTAACGCAAAAATCGTCTTCCTTTTTCCAATAAAAAGTAAATGAAGAATGTACAAATATATAATAAAAATTAACATGAGAGCTAAGAAGGATTATTTAAGTAAATGGTTATTATCAATTGATAATGGAAAACTAGAAATGTATTTAAAGAATTCCAGATGACAAGCATTGTGAGAGAAATATTATTGATAAATATGTAAAACCAAAAATAGGGGTTGGCGTGCGCCAGGGTCTCGGCCCCCCTAATAGGATTCTAAAAAAGTATAATTAATTTCAAGTTGATTATACAAAAAGTTGTTTTAAAGCCTTGTTCTGAAGTCGTTTTGAAGTCTCAAGAAACACTGAAGTTACTGAGGTATCCTGGAACTCTCAATTATTCTGATCTAGATTATATTTGTATGGTGACCTGAAAGACTCGTTTAAAAAGAGATTTTCTTCTGACTAATTTACCTATATTTAAACACGATGGAGTGTGATTATTCTGGGGATGGGATAAACTACTTGAATTCATTATTGACAATTAAGCCAAAAATAAATCGGAATATTTACCTCGTGATAAACAGGTCTTGATTTCATTAAACTTATTTATCTCTCAAATTTAGTTATTAAAAACTAATCAGGCTTCATTCTGAGTTTATCCTATCTCAATCTTCTGCGATAAAATTGAAGGAAATAATTAACTCGGTTTATGGTTTGACGTAAAATTGGAGATTGCTCAATTTAAACAGCTTTGAATATTTTAAGCAAGAAAGGTCTCTCCTATACATGATTTCATTTATTAAATGTCAAATAAGTGGAGTAATTCGAGTATTTTAAGGAACAGAAATATATGTGAAGAATATTCGAGGCAAAAGCGATGTGAATAAAACTATACTATGGAGATGAAATGCAGTGACATACGAGTCAGACGTCGAATATGTTATCATAGAAATGTGCAGAAAGAACGCAGAATAACGTCACTATAGATGATAGACGTCGCCGCAGGGTACGTCAAGAAGTATTGAATTTATGCATCGACAGCCTTTCGATGGCCACATCGGTTACTTTTTTTGCATATCAATTTTGTTTTTATTGAATAACAAAAAATGTGCCCGTAAGGAATTCTTCTTGTGCATTCTATCCGCATTATCTTGAATATTTGTGTTACTTTACTAATCCTTGATATTCCCCTTTATAAAAATATTCAAAACTTTCCACTGTGCTACTATCACGACTTTTGCTAACTTCCTTTCATAATTTTAATTTAAAAATATCTTGATCAAATATGGCAAGATTCAATCCTGATTCAAACACGTGTAATTCAGGATATTTTTAGTTTCGCAGTCTAATGTTTATTTATAAAAATTCAGATGAACTAAGAACGCCTCGAGTATAAAACCTTTATTCAAATTTGTTATTCTCATTTATTAATGAAATTCTCTCTAGTGAAGTGTAAAGGGACTGGATTTTGCGTGTGATATAAAACTGCAGTGTGAAAGAGATAGTATCTATCTTTAATACATGGTTGCTTTATTCTGCTCATAAAATGCAAATAAAAGGTAACCCTAATGAACTGAATTTATAGCCTAAATTTTTTCCAGAAAATAATACTCTCAGTTTTGACATTTAAGAAAAGAAAATTATAGGGTAAGGTTTTATAGTTTAACTTGATATCCTTTCATATGAAAACATGATCTGATTGTATTGTATTGTATATAAAATGAACAAGAAAGCTGATTTTATAAAATACCAAACGTAATTGAAATTGACTTTGTCAGGTAATTCGATTGGTTTTTCTACATTGGAGTGCGTACCCTTTTCTACGTCAAACAGTTTCTGTCAAACGAGCGAATCCGATTTCAACCTCTTACTATATATATCAACCCCTTTGTTTTCGTTACTCTTTTTATACCACAGCGGGTCTGTGGTTTGCTAGTAGTCTTTGCAAAACACACTTCCCAGTTACTGGAAAAATTTCTTTCACAAAAAAAAAACAGAAGGGAAAATTTGTAGCGGGTAATTTTCAAGTGGATAAACGATAAAATTTAATTTTTCAACAACGAAACAAAAGAAGGTTCAATTAAGTTGACATGGTAACCGTACCCTATGTTCAGGGTAATATTTACCCATCTGAAGGTAATTTTTTTTGCAGGTATATTTACCCTGAAATTGAGGTATATATTACACTTAGTTTTTTTTGTGTTTCGAAATTGGAACTAATACTGTGTTTAAAATAACTGCGAAACTTTTTGTAATTATGTTCATATACGTTTCAATTATTCACTAATGAGCATAAAATCGGTGAGAGATATCTTGTATTGTGATGGGGAAAGAGCTTTCCAGTTAAATTGATGTTCGACGAGCATTAATTTTGCATGTGCCTGCCAGTTAGACAAGAAAAGTGTACTTATAGAACACGTAAATTTGTAATGCTGATATAGATCACAACTGACTAGTTACCTAAAGTTGGACTGCCTTAATGTATTATACGTGCATTGAGTGAGAGACGAATAGGGTCGGTTGTGTTAAAATTAACTAACCGCATTTTTCACTCAATAATTTATACTAAACTACGAAGCAATTTTTAAAATTATTTTACAAGTCACTTTAAATTTTTCCTCTCTATTTTCTTCTATCAAATTGGCGGTCGAGACCCTCTACTTATAAAGTAGAATCTTTAAATCCAATTACAAAGCGGGGATTCCTGTGATGAACGGTATAGTTTGTCGTGCTTATGTTAATAGAATCTCAAGCTCGAGGAATACTGAGAGCTGGTATCGAAGCATCCAAATAAGGAGTAATTCTATGGAGCTAAAAGTAATCTCCTATACGGAGGGTGGAGAGGACATTACATGGGTAATCTTCCAGAAAGAAGGGGAGGAGGAATAAACTTCGATTTCCGGGTAGGTCACTGCCGGTGTAACCGGGCGCAAATGCGGCAGCCCGCCCAGATCAGTGGAGAAACTTTGTTTGAAATTAGTTTGCGATGAGGCTAAGATATCGCAGTCGAAACTCATTACGTTGCTGTGGCTTGGTTAAGAGGAATAGAACTGCCACCAAATGTATCTGTATCCGATACCCTTTGATATCTTTTCATGACACCTATATCAATTGAATTTTTATCTTGAACTTAATGCAAATTAGATACGAGTCCATTTTTTTCTAACAATAATAAATGACCTCATTTTGTTGTAATAAATAAATGAAGAAACAAATTATATATTTATATATATATATATAAATATTTATATATATTTATATATTATTATTATATATAATACACTATTCCTTCAGTGGAATTTCATATACTCCGTAACCATTTAATAGTGTAATACGCGTTTCTCTTCGAGCGTAACGCTTTCCCCCTTTTGCCTCGAATTCCTTCACAAATCCGGTGGTTTCGAAGGAGTTCGCGTAATTATTTAAATAAGAATTAATTCCACATCGCTGGTGATAAAACTTGGCATTCGGCCCGCTGTACATTTTCTACGCCAGTGAACGGAAGAGATGTACGCTGATACGTGAAGCGCCTGCTAGAGGAAAGGCACGAGTCCAAATAGCTGGAAGAGCGAAAAGTCACGCGAAAAAGGGATACAAGAGGAAAATAAAACAGCTCACGAGGGGATCAATTTACGACACAATAATAATGGTCCATCGGTAGTTCTGTATTAATTGACAGAGACTCGTTAAATCCACTCATGTATGGAAATGTGATCTTATAATACGATAAACTGTGCAGAGTCAACATTTTAATAGAGAGACAACATTCGGTGTTTTAGAAGAATGCTGGAAAATGGAAAATGAAGGTTACAATGCGACCTATGTATGATTGTCTTTTTTTTAATATTACTCTGGAAACAGTTCCAACGTCTTTTCATTTTAAAAATATCACATTTTCACGTTTTATGTCGTATTTTTTGGAAATTAAAAGAATATTTACTATTTTTAGGTATTATATCGCCTATAAACCCATTTATGATTCTAGAATACTGCTTTTATACTCTTCAAATGTTTAAATTTAATTAAAATTATGATAATAAAATTTTTGTAATAGCTGGTAGTAAATTAAATAAAAAATGGACGTCTTTTTGGAAATGGTGAAACCGTTTTCAGCACCTGATACTTTTGAAAGCATGTATTATACATGCTGCTTTGTTATATGCGTCAAAGCTTGGCGTAAAGTTTCATCGCCTTTATTTTATATCATTCATTACAACTTGGTAATTTAAAAACTCCTCCCCACTTTTTTCATCTCATTTTCTCTATGGTCGCTCGTGCAAACGTTCTACTTGTCCGAAGGAAACTCCTTATTACAATTTTCCATGAAGGCCGAGAAAAAGCAAACTATATTTTCATTTTGCTCTCATAAAGCGCGGAGGTGCCAACAAAAAAAAATGATTAGCAACTTTTACATCCCATCATAGTTTTATGTCGATAAGAACCTGATTCAGACAGTAGAAGATTAGCTGCTCAGATAAATTGAGAATCAATCCGAAAATGTCAAATTGTAATATAAATTCTTGTAAGCTCGTTCAAGCTTAAATCTATTATGATGGAATATTCCAGGTTATGTATTGGAAATTAAAGGTATATCGTATATTCGTCCATTTCTGGAGTGACAGTACATTACCCAGAACATGTCGATTGATGTGACCTCATTGATTAATAGATGCAATTTATTAGGATATCATGGAACAGCGAGATGATTTATTCAATCAAAGTCGGATATACGTTTCCTATTAAAACCCTTTTCTAAGAGAACTAATGGAATAATGATTGCACGATTGGATATAAAATATATTTCTGTCACAAAACTATTTTTAATACATAAAAGTCGTACATAATTTTTAATGTTTGTCCAACTGAAGAATATTTCTTTTGCATTTAAATATGAATCAAAATAAAAATCTTGATGATACCGCATGATTAAAAAAATTAGGCAAAAGTTCACTGATTCTTCTCCTTAATTATGTGAACTCATTATTTAATTAGTCAAAGCTTTACAAATTTGCAAAATTTCTCATTAAGTAAACGACTTAAGGAAGAAAGGGTGTGTGATGTGACTTACATACGGAGTTTACCGCTAATGCAAAAGTAGATCCTTAATTAACGTGCTTACCACCGAACTGAAACACCAGTTATGTTTTTCTTCTTTGACGGGAAGTTGTATTCGATTCGCTGCATTACGAACGAGTTAAGGACTACGTAAGTCAAATTAATGCCTTTCATCATGTTAGCTCTCGTCAGCTTGGAATGTTTGCTTCTCTTCATACTCGTAACTTCCATAAGTACCCCGAGGAATTGAGAAGCGGAATTTTTCGATTGAGATACCAAATCTAAGTTTGCGACTCGCGAATCAACTATTTAATTGAATATTTTAATTATTCATAGAAATGTACAATGCACGTTTCGCATTCAAATGAAAGGATTACATTAAATACCTTTAGGTTCAATTTCAAATGTATTACAAGCGACCAATGCCTTATAGGTTTTTATATTGCAGCATTAAATTCTACTGTTTTTTCAATTAAAATCGAAACTCACGTATACGAAGTAATAAGGCTTTTAGAATTTGCTTACTCAATACGAACTGCCGAAGATTTTAGAAATAACTTGCTGGAAGAACTCACCTGAAACAAAAAGGAAAACGTTTCTTTTATTCTTCTGTTTCAAAAATATTTATATTTACTACTATAAATAGTTTTACTTGTTATCTTATGTAAGTTAAAGAGAAAGAAAGAAATTCGAGTTCGCTTTCTTGAAATCAGTGGAAACAGAAAGGTATGGTCAGACATGGATTGAGTCTTGTCAGTGTTGTATCTTTCTAAGGAAAGATACTTTCCAAGTATATAAATAGAACTGCCATTCGATTTATGACATTATTACTTCATAGATTGTTTTTCCCACAATAATAGAGCCAAACAGTTGCGCATTTCAAAGTAAATGTTATTAGATTCATTGCGATATTTTAAATTTATGCATTCCGCTGCACAAGTGACTTCAATTTCACAAGTAGGGGATCGATAACAAGAAAGCTTAAATTGCTCGTACAGCAACATCCGCAGAGGAAATGCGTCGCGGCAAACGACTAAAAGGACGGAAAGCGAGTTCGTGAGGTAAGGGTGTGCATTTCAGTTTCAACATAGTAGTAGACGGCAGCGGCGGTAGCGGCAGTGGGTGTTAAATGGGCAGGCCATTTGCGGAGTCTATACTATTCAGGAATAGTGAAACAAGTATTTACAGTGGGGTTCCCAAGGCTGAGGAGCTGGGTCCTCGTTGGGTTTCGAGTTCGGAGGAGGCGGCAATGTCTGCCCAAAGTTGCAACGGTGTTAATTTATATTAATGCAGGCACACTGAACTGTCCCATACTAGCACCTCTCAGAGAGTCTGAAAAGCAGGGAGCTCCACAGCTAATTACCATCTTCTGTTCCTTACGAAACATCAATTATTCACACATTCTTCGTGTCCCTGCTCGGTATTGCTTAAATGCTCTCCACATCTACATCATCTCAAAACAGTTGTGCACGTTTTCAATGTCACATCTTATCCGCAGTCTCAAGAGATTGCGGGCTAAATATCGGAGAGAACTTAGTTCCCTTGGATTTTTAAAAAAGGTTGCTTTTAGATGGGTCACTTTCATTTTGAAAATTCTACGTTCATTCCTGAACTAGAAGTAGTTTTTAGATAAATACATATTTGATCTAGAAAAACCTGGCTGTGCATGGGTTATCGGCCGCCAGGGGTAAAAAAAAAGTGACGTCCTTTCGAGCAGTTCACGCTGAGTTTGTCTTTAACTCGGAAGCACACCTATCGCTTAATGACCGAATTCACGCGAAGTGTCGTTCGATCAGCAACATCGGCTGCCAGTCTTAGGTACCCAACGGAATAATGATCAAAGCTTCAATCTCTAGGTGGTTAAACCGTACGTGCTGGAAGCTTCGTGACCACTTGTCACGTCTTATTAAGCTACGCCAGGTTTGATTTTCACTCTGATAACGTACGCAAGAACCTGCTTAATATGATGAATTGCTGAGTTAACTCCTGGATTTTGGTTACCGACTTCGCTCCTCTACGTGATGGTTTTTCAGATAAAAAGCGACATCATCGGAAGGCGCTAAGTTCCTGACAATATGCCACATATAAACCACATTCACGTGTTATTTTTTTCTACAAAGTGTATATATATATATATACTGTTTACCTCTGTCGCGCGTCTTAGAAAGTGTCGCGTGCTGCAAGTCTTGCCAATCTCACAAACACACACTCATAAACACATTTTGATATATAAATGCACACATTTATTGAATGCATGTGACCTGTATGCGAGCACAATAACTTTGAACAAATTCAGCAAAAATTTCCATCCCGCGTTGGCGTATACAAAGGGGTGAGAGGGTAAAAGGCTCTCCTTTTCTTTTTTACCGTCGCTGCAAAATTCCCCGTAGCCTCGTAACGATAAAGCAGACGTAGAAAAGGAAGGATATTTGCAAACTGAGAGTATCCGCCCGTGGCCAATTTACCCGAAGCCATATTCGAGCAAGTTAAATCGATTTTCGAGCCAGTAGAACGCGTAACGCGCTACTGGTAAGTACGCTTAAGGTCGTATCGGGATGAAAGTCCGAGATATTATTTTAGTCTGTAATACCCTGAGACTTCAGACAAGATGAGAGGTCGGAAAGTACATCAGTATCTGGCTTTGGTTTAAATAAACTTAATTGGATAAAAGAATCAATTAGATTTTTTAAAATCATTGTTTAAACTGATTGTCAGTCAGAACTCTAATTAGCCTCTTAAAGTAAATGCGTGAATAATTATCACCTTAAGCAAAATGAAAGATTTCAAATGCTTATTATATCATGTTAAACACGATTCCGATTTTCGTAAATAAAATTATTGAAGTGATCAGAGTATAGTTTAAAAAATATAATTTGGTTTGCTTGATATGATATTGAATTAAATTTAATTTATATTCACGATTAAAATTTAAATAATGCAAATGCGTTAGTTATTTACAGGGACAAAAAATTGGCTGTTTCAGTAATCGAATCGTTAATTCGATGACAGGATATTTAAACCTGCTAAAAATCATATATTTTCATACGGAGGCAACAGGAATGTTTGTTTAATGGAAAGTATTACACCATCGGACGATAACTAAAGCAGTGACGATTACTGGTGCATTTACCTTATATGATCATAATAATGTAGAAGCTGGAGATCAAAGTAAAATAATGGAACGAATTTTTTGTGATTTTGTAGCCAATAACGGATATTCCATTAAGCACTGAAGTTGACTTCATCTAAATGTCGATTTAAAAGTAAAGTCGAATTTAAGTACCTGTCGGATTAATACAAGAAAATGGAAACGAATATTTAAAGCCAAATTTGATTTTAAATATTCGCTTCAATTTTCCTGAATTTATGAAGCAGTCATAAATAAATAACGTAATAATAATTCAGAAAAAAAATTGGTTAAAATCAAGTGATATTGTTCACAATTCATAATTCAATGTTCTCTGCATCTTCTTCCTTTCCTACTTTTTTCCTTTCTGGGGAAAGAAAAGCGGCCACGAGTCGATCGGGGATTACTCAAATCCTTGAAACTCCTTGAAATCCGGACATTTCTCTTTTACAAGGGACAAGGATTGCTGAATGTCCTCGTGGATATTCATCTCACAGTTGAAAAATATTTCTGAACGTCTAGACGTATACGTTGACAAATCATTAAATTCTACGTAGAACTTTTTATGCATTCACTGGATAAAATAAAATCTCTGAAAAGACTTTCAGTAGTATTACTCAATCTAAGGACTATTTTCAACCTTTAGCTTGAGTAATGTATTGAGCTCTTGCGTGGTTAGCGGCTGTTTTATTTCTACAATCCTTACTATCCTTTAAGTATAAAGATAAGGTAGGTCGTAAAAATGTAACAGAGCTTTCAGGATAAAAGGATAAATTTATAAATAAAATTTACACAAATATATACGAGTTATAAAGCGAGGTTGCGCTAGCCAATATTTTCAAGAATGTTTCTACGGAACCATGGTTTACGCATGATCGATATTATGCTATTAATTTTCATAGTTTCGTGAGCAACAGGGTAACACATGCGTTCTTTAAAACTTTCAAAATTCCTGCATCGAATATCAATGAGTTATGCCATTAAAAGTTGCTCGTATCTACAAAGTTTATACAGCCATCGATCGACTCGCAGCAGATGCTACACAGAAAAAAAAATATTTTTGGACATTATAACGAAGTTAGTTGGAAATACTTTGCGGAGTTACAAGCAGTAAATAATGAAGGGTTAAGAAAAAGTAGATCGACATATATTACTATATATATTCACACCAATATATTTACCTACGATTTTTTACTGGCAACTGTGCACACTCCTGTCGAGTGCAAGTGACCATGCTATTCTTCTCAGAGCTCGTTTTAGACTATTTCTTACCTCTGTTTACTCAGTTCGGAGTCGAAAGTCGGTAACGAAAATTTTTCACTGTAATGACCTGAGCCGTAAAAGTCAATGAGGTCTAAAAACACTCGAGCAAATTGACGTTCCGTACTGATAAGTTGAGAAAAAGAGTGTCCGTAACCCAGTTAGTTATAATGAACTTACGACGAAGTAATCGAACAGCCCAACTACCAAGCTCCGATTTAATCTCATTCTATACTCGAGACCTCCTTCATTCCATTGCTATCTCGCAGTAACCGATTTCCGTATTTTCTCTACGTTTCCTACAAGTTTGAAGGAATAAAAAAATTCTACATTGAAAGAATTTTAGTAAAAAGTGATCAGTCATAGAATTTTGCTTTACAGTGCCTTACAAGCTGTTACTTAGCTTCCATTTCGTTGTATTTCAACAAGTTTTTGATAAAAACGAAACAATTTAATTAACGAGAAATGCTAGAAGCAAACAATAAGACTTGTACAATTGCAATTGAAATGATGCTTAAAGTTCACTGCTTTTAGAAGTTGAACTTCACACTATGTCCTTCAGGCCATGACTTCCCCAACCCCATTTCCGACCCCTTCTATTCTGAGAGGTGATGTGATTACATTCCAGCGTTGACATCTCCCACCCAACAAACGCGTGAAATTCAACGCTAAGAGTGTAAAAAGGATCTCTCCTTTTTTCTCGTTTTTTACAAACGTAAAAAAAATCTGCTCAACCTGACCGTGATTTATTAAGAAAATAAGAGCGCTGCGCTTTTCGCTTTCATAATTTCCCATTATCCTTCTAAAGGTGATTTTTTTTGTAATTTAATGAATTCCATTTACAGAATAGCTGTACAAAATTCTAGAGTCAGGATTTTTGAATCTGGATTGTTTACTATAGGAAATGAGAAAAAAATAAAAGCTGTGAAAAGCAGAATCAGAGTAAATAATTGAAGATCAATTTTAGTATTTATAAAATTCTTTCTAAAGTATGTAAATGCGTCAGTAATCGTCACTGCTTTAGTTATCTTCAGATAGCGTAGTATTTTCCATAAAACAAATTTTCCTGTTGCCTCCGTATGAAAAAATACGATTTTTGGTAAGTTTAAATATCCTGTCATCGAATTAACGATTCGACTATTGAAACAGCCAGTTTTTGTCCATGGCGATAACGAACGCATTTTCACTATTTGAATTTTAATCGTGAATATAGATTAACTTTAATTAAATATCATATTGAGCAAGCCAAATTATATTTTTTAAACTATACTCTGATCGCTTCAATTATTAACGAAAATCGGAATGGTGTTTAACATGGTATTATAAGCATTTTATAAAATCTTTCATTTTGACCAAGGTAACAATTATTGGCGCATTTATCTTATTTATTATTATTGTATTTGAGTTCTTTATTTTTACAACCATGGACTGTATTTTTTTTGTAAACTTTTCTGATCAAGTTTAAAGATCTGAAATCGATAGGAGTTAGGTGATAAAATTCTGTCTCCGTCTATCTCTAATGGGTTAATTTGTTGCTTATCCACTTCTTCGGTCAACGGAACAGGTCGCTGTCCCTTTTTCCTTTGCCTTTGGACTACACAAAACTTTGAAGTCACGTTTACTCCGTAAAGTAGATCGCGTACTTACTATACGTACGTTTCCCCCAAGGCGACGGCACGGGTCTAGCTTTCATAATGAAGAAAGTAAATTCAGTTTGGATCACAAGGAAATCTCGATTACAAGGAATAACTAGTTTCTAGCCTTTCTGGTCTCATAACGCCTACATAAATTGTAGCCAATGTTGTTTAAAACGCTAATTAATTATTGAAGAGATTAAGCCTATCTGAAACTGTTCACTTAACATTTTAATGATTTTTATGATCAATAAACTGGAAAACCTCATTCAGTACAACAATGGCTGTCTGTCAGTGGTTACCGAATCACATGGAAATTTATGATAATAGCCACTTCTGATCTTGTTCAGAATAATAGCCGAACGCTCTACAGTCATTTGACGGCTCACATGATCACTAATTATTGCAAATTAATGTCTAGTGCATTACGCATTCGAAGCAGACCATTGCACATATTATTTTGTCGTTTCAATAAGAAGAAATAGAAAATCAATATAATTCAATCAAATTATACTTAGACCGTCCAGATCATATTCCATTCAATATTCAATTATTACCTATTTATTGAAATCCAAATAAATATTTTTATAAATTATCCAAAATGGGAATGATGCAACTTTGACTTTGAATTTTTCATACAGTTCTTATAGTTTTCGTTAATTACTAATGAGACTTTGATGTAATTGAAGCTAATGAGAAATTTATGAGTATAACTTGATTCGTTTAGTTGCACCCTTCTAAATCAGGCTTCGATGAAAATAATAAATGAATTAAAATTTCCTAGGAATTAAGGCCGTCATAAATCAATATTTAAAAGATTCGCGAAAGATAACACGAATGAAATTCCATTTGAAAGTACTTATACCTCTTCTGTACGAATAGGCAGTAGAGAACTAATTAAAACTTGATTATTGCCTCTTAAG
>JAUESH010000024.1:17982648-18004652 GCA_032275165.1 Synergus magnus
AAAATATTTATTATTGCAAGCGTAAAGTTGCGGAAAATAAATTGCTCTTATGGTAAAGTATCACATGCCCTTAAATTATCAAAGAACGTGAAACTGAAATTAATTTTCTGCCTGAACTACGATCATTAACCCTGGTTCCTGGTGTATGAGAGGAAAACATGAATTGGTTACGCTCACGCGACGCATACCTGAGACATGCTCTTTAAAACTTGTGTGCCCTAGTACTTGAACAACATTAGTGTCGACTCACATGCTATGCTGGCATTGATTTTTCACCTGTAATTACTTTCAAAGAAAGGGCTTGCAAACTTCAAACTATCAATTGGCCAAACCTAATTGACATTAATTTGTTTACTGATTTATAATATTTTCTTGACAATAAATTTATTCATATAATCTTTTTGCAATATAATAACGTAATTTAAACTTTTTTGAGGAAAAATTATTTAATTTTAACTAAGGAAATTCCGTAGTACATTTAGAGAAAAATAGCCTAATAAATATAAAAGCCTTTCTTTGAAAATGTACTCATTAGTGAAACCATTCACAATATTTTACCCAATTAAGATGATATTCACTGATCGATCTTGTACGACTTCCTAATAAGAAAAAGATCCATTCACAGGAATATTACGATAGTTAAATGAAAGTTACAATATCTTTCAGAATACGGATCATTAAGTTCCTTTTTTTCTTTTTACTCTCTGAACTTTTTCCCTGAAAGGTAAAAATCTTGTATCAATTTACAAAACTTTCTTGCAAAGTACTTGGGAGGAAAAACTTCTAATTTATCAATCGAACATTTTAAATATTTTATAAACGAACCTATTACTCAGATTCAATGCAAAGGACAAAATAAATTGAACAATAATAGAAAATGACAATTATTCAAATAATTAAATATCGTTTTTCTTAGATCTTTTTTACTTTCACTTATAATTACTTTCTAAGTTCCACAAGATGGTCCATCGATTTCCGGCCTTACATTGCAGATATTCATGAGCTTTAAGTGTACGAGTTTTAACTGGAAAACTTTTGCTGTAAAAGGTTGATGAATCTTCACACAAATTGTAGTTCTTTCTAATGCATACTCCTCAGTAAAGAAGATTTAATGAAAAATTTGCTTAACTGGGAGGAGATAAAAAGTTGTCGATCCTAATGCTTTACGCTGACACTCATTAGCTTTGACCTGCAAGAAGAGAGTCCCGGAGTTTAATTAAACAGTTTCTCGACTTAAGTTTGTACATATCTTCCCGGAAGTTGATTTCGTTTTTTTTTAGATTGTCTAAATCTTTATTTCTTATCGAATGAATGAAATTACAAATATCAAATTTAGTTCGTATAAAATATTGGATGCAAAAGTGATATGAGTAGAAGGACAACAGAGGAACAGTTATCGAGTTCTATAATTAACTAACTGTAATCCTGCTCCAGTTTTGAGTAGGTGGTGATCCAAGTTGATGTCGCAGGCTATTATTTCAGCGAAGGCGAAGCAAGAGAAGCACTTGAGTTGCGAGAAATGTTCCCACGTGCAGGTTTCATATATTTGGCCGCCAGCGCCAGTCAACGACATGTTGAGCTGCGTCTGGGGTCAGAGTGGTGCTCTCTCATGCGTAGTTCCTTTTCTTGGTTCCCACCCGTTGAGAAACCAAGGAAAGACGCTATAGATAGGTAACACAAGTACGTGCCGCGACCTTGCACCACGTAGGTTTATCCGAAACCACCAGCCGTAACTACCCCGTACTCTTTCGAAACGATGAAGGTGAAAGACATAATGTACGTAGCGCCTGCCTACCTCCATATATGTATGTTTGAAACCTGAAAGCATACTACTCAAAGAAAGCTTATTTTCCAAACTCTCTAAATCTTCTTTTCAACAGCATCCAAGCTCTTTTCCTCAGAAAGTGTTTTATAGACCTACACCACTTTTTCCACATAAAAAAACGAAAACTTCCGAAGAATAGGAAGTCTAGAGGGGTTTCATTTTACCTATATGTATATACAATGACAAAACAAGTTCCGTCTCTAAAAGTGATACGTTGAATAGGTTTTTTTGTGTTTTAACTTGAAGCATTTTATGATTCTACTCTCTCAATCTGAATTAGTAAGAAGTTACTAATGAAATAGTACCGATTCGTTTATTAATTCACTTTAGTAAGCATTTTTACTATCAATTAGTTAAAAACTACTAATTCATTTAGTATAGCTTACTAATTTATTTAGTTACCCTTACTAAATGAATTAATAGTTTCTAACTAATTGATAGTAAAAATCCTTACTTAAGTGAATTAGTAAACGAATCGGCACTATTTCGTTAGTAACTTCCTACTAATTCAGATGGAGAGAGTATTATCAGTTTAATTCCTCTGTCTTTTGTAATAAATAATGAATAATAAAGAAATAAATTAGTTTGTATAAACCCTTCTTAACTTAATTAACTAATTAAATGTTGTAATTTTAGTACCTAAATTTATGTTCGCTTTAACTGGTTGAAATTCTATCAAAATTAAACACTTTTTGCACAAGAACAACGTTAATTAGCAAATTATTATTTTATTGTAGCATATCGATAATAAGGTCATCAATGCCGATTTTTTTTGTGAGTACCAATTATACTTCTCGAGAATAACATATGCGATAATTACCTTCCGCAGAAGAAGTAATGTATACAAAAGCAACATGTGTACGTTTTGTTACCGGAGGAACGAGTGTTTTTTTTGAGCTCCGCGAACAGGTATCGGCTTGCGAGTTGGGATCGATAGCTCAAGTTATCTCGTATTCACATGTTCGTTGGTAGTGTCCTGCCGCTTCGTCTCCTCCTTCCTTTTCTCGTATTCTGCATGTGGACTTCGATAATAACCGTAGAAGGGGAATGGGTCATTGCATGTCGAAATACTGTGCTAGACATTGCCAATTACTTCAGAATATTTAATAAATACCCAGTTTTATGGAAAAAATAAGCTTTCGGATCTGCGAGTTTGATTGATAAATCATTTCAATTCCAATAAAAGTAAGGAATCAATACGTTGTACAACAACAAAAAATTACTAACAACTTTTGTGCTCTAAAAAATATAATCTGAAGCAATTGTGTGGAAAATTGTTGGCGGATTGTTATGGGACACTGTATATGTATATATATGTGTGTGTGTGTATACCGTAGACACTATGGCGCTGATACGTACATGCTGCGTCGATCCTGCAAAAAGCGGGCAAATGAAAAATGTCCTCTTGGCCGCGCCAACAAGCAAAGCCGGCTTCCTTGCCTCGTTTATATAAGAAGACCCATTTGTTATTGCAGGCGTATGTGATTGTATTGACTAGTAAGTTGTGGGCGAACTACTACAGAATGCTTCGATTTAAAAAAAAAATATGGCTCCACTAGTACAATATCCGACCTGCGGTCACGTATCGAGTGTTCCAACAAATTACAACACTTAATCTCCACTCCCCAGTGAGAATTCTCCTACCGGTAGCCGGAAACTTTTAGCGAGAAATAAAAAAAATTCATAAATGCTACACAGTTAGCTCGTACCTACCTTTCCGATGCAGAGGAAAGCAGACGTCTGCTTCTCTGCAGATGGGGAGGAAATGGATGAGCAGAGCTTGTCTGCTTTCATAACCACAGACGCATCTAAAACAATAGTTTATTATTGCGATAACCAGCACGGCAACCACGGATATTCCAGAAAATGATTATATCCTTAAATATAACATATTTTTGCATCAACAAACAGGAATTGTATTTTATAAAATAATTACACCTCAAAGTTCACAGAATACTTTTTTTTATTTCTGTATTTATTTTGAGATTGGTTTTTAATTGAAAAGTGACGATGTCATGTTCACGTTTCCGTCATAATTTAGTTCATTTGTGCAGCTATTCAATTTTGACGTCCTTCAAATACACGGAAAAACGTATTATTTTAGTGAAAATAATAAATTTTACAAAAAATATATGATACTTTAATACAATCTATCTTAAAGTTTCATATATTTTTTCGAAAATTGAGTGTTTTCAATATTAAAAATTCTCAATATGACAATTTCGTCCCTAAATTGCAACGCAGTTTAGGAAAAATTGATATTATAGATTTCTCCGAGCAGCAGATAATTGGAGTCGATTGGGACTGATACATATTGCAAATTTAGCAATTTCACTGAGCATGTGCTGGAAAAGTGTTTTTTCAGTTGCAAACTGTAATTTCTAATTGAAGAAGATCAAGCCTGCCCTTTTATTCAAGCGATGAAATTTAAATGTTCCACTCTTCGGAAACAAGCGCAATCTGTTACACCCATTATAACAGTTTAAAATACCATTTCAGTGTTCACATTGACTTTTATGCCATACCTAAGCGATTTATAGGAGTTTCCGAAAATCACGGTACCCGGCTGGAAAAAGGTCCGCGCTGTGATATTAACCCATTTGGAAGCGGTAATCGGGACAATTTATTGGCCACCGGCACTGCATCACTTTTATGGTGTTACCGTGCCGAGGATCCCATTAATTATTTATACGCCGGTAGTAACACCACGAAGCACTCATTCTATTGACTGTAATCCCGTATACATCTGCTTGTAATTGTCAGATTGTTTTAGAATTTGGTAGAAGGTGAGGGCACCGTTTTTGCAATTCAAACTAAATTACCCAAATCCATCTGTTCTCGGCAGAAATTTCCGCTAATTTAACAATTTGAATATTGAAATTAATGCATTGTACATTAATCGTATTACTAAATGGTCCATATTTTTCAAATGACGATCATTCCCATGAACAAGCCATACAAACATTTTATCAAATCCGAAGGATATTTCAATAAAGGGTTGGAAAAGAGATATGTTCCTCGATTTAATCCGAATGAATTTATTTGCATAACAAATAAAACCCTGTTTGCCATTTAAATCCCTTTTTACAACAAAACATTCTATTTGAAAAGCCTTGCGAATTATTATCACTCTTTTTGTTTTTTTTTCTAATTGTCTTTTTCCTTTGACATGATAATTTTCACTGGAATGCCTAAAACGCTGGCTTGTAATAAAGATATAGCTTTTTTATGGAAAATTTCCCTCCAAAAGTTGTATCAAAAACAAAAATTAGGTCTCGGATTACTACTAATAAAGAATGAAGATACAATTATTTTTCTAGGTTTAAATAAATATCGGTTGGGACGAGAGAGAGAGAGTAATATGTAAAAGATTTTAACCGAAATACTGCCCGTCAAAAACACTCTCGTTTACTGCTTTGAGAGTTTTAATTCAGTTTTTCCTCCCTTTCAAAGAGGGTCTTGATATGCATAAACCCGCCTCCAGCTACCAGTCTTTATTTCCCTGTGTATTTTTCACTCTGGGTTCCATCGCATTGAATTTCTAGTGTTCTATTGGTATTCGGAAAGTTCCAACCAAATCACTTCAGGCAACTTAAAGCAGGTGAAAGTGAGTAAGAGATATTTTATTTAAAAAAAGGAAATACAATAACTATCTAAATTTATTGCGATACGTATGTATTTCAGATAAAATAATTTTATATGCAACTCGTTGACAAACTTGTAAAGTGTTAGGATTTAAAATGTCTGTCCCTGCCTAAAAATATATGCGTTCTTGATTTCTCTTCAGAACTTTGAAGATTTCCAGTGGAAAAATCGGAGATGAGCAATTGATAATTTTTTGTTGAGATTTCTTGGAATTTATCGCAGCAATAAGAGGCCTGGATTACGACCTCCACCTATTTTCGTATAGTAAGAATTTGGCAATTCGCCATAGTAGTCGCCATACAGTCAGCTCATCCGCCCCTGTCATCTCTCGACAAAGTCACATGGCTTACATGTACCACCGATTACGTCTATTACATCATGTTCTGGTTCTACCTCAAATATATAGGATACATTGCGCTACATTTGCAATTGGAATTTATGTCCAAGGAATGAGTCAATGCGAAAAGTTCAAGTATACGGGCCGATATTTTCGCATCCCAATATAAATATGAAACGACGTAAAGTTTTAAAATAACGCCTCACTGGAGAATAACAAGTTTTTCAATATCTGAAAAAGTAGATGGTTGAAGAGACGCGAAACTTACTGCATTCTATCAGAAAGTTGTAAGAAAATTTATTAAAGTATCTTCTAAAACTTAACTGGAAATAAAATGAAAATTGACGTTTCTAGGCCTAAATACTTTATGAAAAACCCAGACAAGACTTTTCCGAAACTTTTGAACAACACTCTACTTCTATTCGTTATTAAAAACAGCCAACTGGGTCAAAAATTGAACTTAAGGGAATTGCATTTGAGTTTGAAGCACATTTCTTTATCTTACTCTTTCGAAGTCGTTGAAATATAAATTTTCACAGCTTTTCGACATGTAAGATGTCAAATATTTTACATAAAATGTCGGTATGTGCGAAGTGGAAAATTCATCAATGTGTTTAATTTAATTAATTAGTAGGTGAATAGGTACCTCTCATCACAATGGCTAAATTTTAATTTTAGTATATCATCACTAGTTGATCTTAAAGGATTCACAAGTGGGGCAATCGATGTTTTATCAAATTGAGTATAATTTCTCAAAATTTGCAATCATTAAAAATGACAAGTTGCCAGCATAAGCTATAAATTAAAAATTTGGTTTGCAAATAAAGTGAATTACGTGATTTGGAGAAAAAAATAACAGAAGTGAAACTTTTGAGTGGTTTCGGAAGAAGTACTCCGCAACCGAGTGCGACTGTCTCCTTAAGCTTTAAGCTCCCATACAAATAGTGATATTCTGTGAGTAAGTGTGCGAATGTTGCACACAGAAGTTGGACTCGATCCAAATCACGTGACGCTCCATCTGCATTTCCCACAGATGCGAAAATAGCATCTGAATCCGATCCACGAAACCATTTCAGAATATGTAACCGCGTGAGGTTAAAGCCTTCTTGAACTTTGTGGACCTTTCTAAATGCTTCCTGCTCACACTACACCTTTCAGGACTTTGTACCTTAGAAAATTCCAATTTCCTCGTGAAGAGGAGCTACAAGACTTTTTTTTCCTTCCCACTTCCTTTATTTTGTTTCTTTTTTTAATTTTCTCTCCTGCCATCTAAATCTTCTGGGGAATGCATATAACATCGTACCAGGTAGGCAATTTAAGAGTGTATTATAAAATTCTCCGGGAAAATCGACGAGAGCTCTTCGTATGAAAATATTTCCTAGCTTCTCAATTCTTTAACAAAAGATTTAGAGTTGGAATTTTAATGTTGTATTCAGAAAATTTATGTACTATGTTGCCGAAATAAGTTAAAAATTTTATAGAACAAGATGCACTTGTGAAATATGCAACTGAGCTAGTCCTTTGCATTATTTTATATAGAATTTTCCTAATCCTCGCTGATGGAGAAAAATAATCTCATGATTTTAAATTGACATCCGAATATTTAATATCCTTTTTCCCAATGGAGATTTTATTGGAAATAGGTTATTACGTGAAAGCAGGAATCAAATCTATTCACATCCAATCTCTCTGACATGAATGTGCTTCATTATGAATAAAAATTTCATCAAAATGACCTGCAAATCCCTTAATTAGTGCCATCAAATTCACATAATCAAATTTTAATGTTTAATATGATTTTTAAATCTGCCGACAGGTGAAATTAAAATAGTCAGAATATCGAGCCCTCATTACTAACAATTTTTTAAAGAAATAAATTTACGTCGATTACGTCAAATTTACGTCAAATAAAAATTGATTTAATAAATTACTCTTTTGACTGACGCACATACAAATTTCTAATATTTTTTGTAAGTTCGTCTTTATAGAGTGAAATAATTGATAGATAGTCCTAACGACTTATTGAATTTCATTTATCGAGTGAAAAAAGAGCATAAATTGAAATATAAATTCTAAAAAGCGTCGTGAATCTAATGGAACAGTCTAAAGTAATGAGTCTCTGAAGGTAGAATGAAATCGTGTAATTGATAGTGTCCGCAATTGGAACCAGCCCGTCTCTTGATGTGATCCCGGTTAGAAATGGAATCGATATTCGATAATTCGAAAAGCGCAAACTACCTATCGCTCCAAGTGTCGTAACTTTACGTTTATGTACATCTATATTATCTTCTCAAGTATTTGAACTTTCTTCCTACATCTTAAAAAATCATCGAGCATCTCTTACTTCTAAGTCTTTACACCATTATGGCTTCACGAATTCCATGTACACATCCCAACATTCGATCCACTACAGAAATGTGATATCTTTTCTTACAACAAACAGTTTACTGCTACTAAAAGTAAAAAAAAATTAACTGGCAAACAGTTTCATGTGAATAAACACATCAGATGTAGCATATACAAAATGTCGATAAGCTCATGAAACTACTGTTTTCAGTGAAGAGTTGGCATTATACTTTGGGCATATAGTTGTACAGCTTCTTCTTTAGAAAATGCGATTGTGTCATATGTCACTTCCGCTCTTAGGGCGTTGAATTGAAAATTACAAGAAACAGGGTTAGTCATGCGAAGAAACCTCCAAGTTTTCAAAAAGCCGCGTATTCTTTCTCGCGAACGTAGCTCCCTGCTTCGCTTCCTTCCTCACCCATGCGATGACAGAATCGGGTCAATGTTCTCAACCGTGAATTGTGCATCGAACATCGATTGTTTTTTCCAAATTTTTTCGCTTTAACTGAATATTCAATGTCTGGGCGAGAATATTCGGTGGCAGAATGAATTTCTAAATCTGATGTATAAATTGAGGTATTTAATTTTTTTTTAAATTTAAGTCCAGTAGAAGTATGTTCAGATATAACAATGTAAAAAAATGATTTCATTTTTTCGTATAAAATATCCTTAGCAATGCCTGAAAATGAGATTCGATTTCGTTATCTCCATAACAAAAAGAAGCATTATTTACAATCCATTTGATGACTTGATAGGCAAAATCATATATTTCTCTCTGCGTGGAATTTCAGTTGCGTTTCACAAAACGTATATTCACAATCGTATTCCTTTACAATCAGTTCCCAGTAAATTGCAAATTTCAGGATTCGATATTACACTCTCAGTCTCTGATTTTTAAAATCACGATGGTATTTTTTTTTTATTTTATAATATTTATTTTATTATTCTTTCGATTAGAATTTACGAAACATCTGTAAAAGCGCGTGCATCGAAAATTGTGGTATTTGATATGATATTCACGTAAATTTCTATTCTCGTGTTACCTGATTGACAGTACATCGATATGTTCCTTGAACACGAATGTTTTTGTGCGATGAGTGGCAAATTGTACACTTTCGTTGAAAATATTGTACGTGTTCACATTATCCTGAAGATAATCTACCGTGATTATCTACTACTGACATTCTAAACTTTTGAAATGTAGGGAAATATAATATAGACATCCTCTTTTCCAGAATTAGTAATAGTATTAACTAAAAATTGATACACCTACATATTTTAGTTTTATTTATAATTAAATTGCTAATAAATGTATATTTTGTTTCTGTTTCAGGTGAGTGGTTATTTGTATTACGTTGACTAAAAGTCCATTATAATGGTAAGTAAGTTAATGAATATAATACGTGTATGCAAATACACATAAGATTAAGGCTAATCCTGGTTCAAAATGGAACTACGTATTTCAAACAGTGAACATGGACATGACCCGAATAAAAATTAAAGTTGATAAAAAAATTGTCATATTATAATTCATTCGTGTACATTAAAGTATTACATGGAAGGCTGAGTAGTTATTACAATTTTTATTTTATAAGTTCAGAGATTTTTAATAAAGTATTCACTGAATAATACAATAATAATCACGTTAGTCATCCCCCTGAAATATTTGATCATTTTGTGAACTATAAATTCACCCAAAGAAGAAAAATTTCAATATCTTTACTGAAACGTCCCCTTTCCAACCTTTCGTGAGAATTACTCCGACATATGAGTCTCAAGAGAGTGTGCCAGCTCGCTTTACAGCAACTTTTCACGTCGTCAAGCTGATCTTGGCGGATCGTATATCCATTTGTGGGAAGAGATCTCTGATCAGAGGCGGAAGATCGGAACACGAATCCGAAAATATCGATTGAAACCTTGACTCAGTGATATGCGACAAATATTTCCAATAAGTTTCGCAAATATTATTGAAATCTTTGCCTACAAAAAGATATCAGCTTTCAGAATATTTTTATTGAATATTAAATATATTAATTCAAAACATGCTTCGTAAAAATCTCAAGACTAAAAATACATTTCCTTCTACCCTCTCTTATTGGAATACGTGCTAAAAACAGCAAAGCAAAATCGCGTTAAAATATTCGCACTCGTGCTAAAAATATCTTGATCCCGTCGATTGATCGTTGTTGCTGTCTGGACCACTTTTAGTTTTCTTATTCAATTCTAATTATAAGCTTACACTTTGGTAAGTGTTAAGGATTTTCGACTGAGTTCCATGAACGCTAATCGTCGCTGTCGAACTTTAATTAAACTGATCGATAGGACTCTTGACTTCTTTTTATTTTAATGAAAGATACGAAATAAAGTTTATACATTTGACATGTTACGTATATTTAAATTATCTTTTTACTATATATGAGGAATCACATTAAATCTATTTTAAAAAGAAAGATCTTTCTACATAATTAATATCTCTTCAGATCATTTTATTTTCTATTAAAAATAAGTAAAATGGAATATAAAAATCTTTACAGAGAAAACGTGATTTTAAGTAACAATAATTTGAATTTGTATGCCTCAATTGAAGGGTACTTAAAGTAATATTTTTTTTAAATCAGGTATCCAATTAAATCTATGCATATGTCAAAGTGAAACTTAACGAAAGCCTTTCATATCGATCTTCATTAGGTTGAATAGTGTCATTACGGAATTAAAGATTGCGTATACCAAATGAAGCAATTTCTTGATGTCACTAGCGCCATTTCCGTCTAGTTATTGTGATTTCTGATCACGAGAGAACGTTGTGCAATTTTCATGGCATCCTGCTAGTCCAATATCGCCATGCAGTGCAAGTAACCCCATTGTCAGCTTTGTAATTGCAGACTAAATGGATAGTGCTATGAAATCGTCAACATCTCTGGCTATTTCGACGATCGTTGAAAGCACCGGAATTGCATTGCCTACAAATCGAAAACTTCGACAGACATTACCACTGACGAAAAGCCAGGATCCAACGTGTAAAAAATTGTCTCCTCTTCTCCCAGAACCAGGCCATTTTTTCACCAGTACAAACTACAAAACAAATATTTATACCCGTCACACTCGCGGCAGCCTGAAAATAGTGCCAATGATACACCTAGATTGGAATTGTACCTTTCCAGTTGGATATCAAACAAATTTGTTGTCATTTCAAAATATCCTTGCTGTGGAGCATAGAAGAATAAAAATTGCAACAATTATATAAGGATAAAGGTGCCATGTTTGAGATTAGGTATATTTAAACATTGTTACCTAGTCAATTCCTATGCTACAAAAATAAGGAATGAAATTGCTACAAGCTTTCCCAGCCACTCTAAAATTTGATCTTAAGAAACGCTTTATATTTTATTAACATTCAATTCATCAGCTTCTTATAGAATTCAGACAGATATTTTTATACAAGTATAAAGTAGACAGATGTATATCATAAAAGTGTAAAAATATCTGTCTGAACTCTGACAAATTTATGACTCTGAATTGCATAATTTACCTCTCTGGATTTACAAAGAGAACTGAAAACTTTATATTTCTTCAAATACAAATTTTACTGGAATAAATAAGTATTGTAAGAGAATTACAAGCTGAGATCAATTTATAAAATTTCCATCAAGTTACCATCTGAAACTCGTAAAAGTTCAACCTCATTCTGATGATTCGGTACTAACACGAGAAAACTTTTCCGACCGCAAGGTTCCATAATTCATTGAAAATGGTTTCATATTCTTATATGCCCAAAATTTTCTACACTTTATAGTAAAGTTTTCTATTGTTCCAAGAAAGTTTACTCCAGAGAATAGGAGATTTTGCTATGAATTAAAGAACGCTTTCGCTAGAAAATTTTCCCCTTCGAATTTAAATAGTTGAGAATTTATAACAATTTTCTAGTTTTCACCTCAAAATAGAGGAAATAAGCATAATGTTGTAAGTAGATAAAATGTTCTCTGGGTATTTTTACAGGCTGACTAATTACGATACAGGTCTGTGGTTCTGTAGCAAAACTGATTCGAAGTCTGCAGGTTTTTTCTCTTTCCATTTCACTCTCATTATCTCCCTTTCTGAACTTTGGCCTTCGTCCTTTCGTCATTTCACACATTCTCTTCCATTTTCAGTGTGTCTCGTTTGCGGTAGTCTCGGTGCTTCTGAATGGTCAGTGATTCAGCGGCTAATGGCTTGTGCACTGAAAGACTTTTGCTCCCCTGATATCGTCGCCCACCCCTTTCACCTTCGTATAGAGAATTCACTTTCCAACTAATTAAATCAGACGAAATCCAGGTTTTTTCCCAACGAAGAACTTTCCTCGAATACTGCCCAACCATGTGTCTGAATTTTCAAACCTCAGTCTGCATTTTGCAGTCTTTTATTTTCTTCAAGGGTGCCTTGTTCAGCGTAACTCTATTCCAATGTGATTAAAACGATTTTAAGCTCTAAATGACAAGAGAACTAATTTCAAATTCTTTTAATTCATTCAACCAATGAAGGGTTCATTTTCGTCTGCAGGAAACAATTTTTTAAGTACGAACGCGTGACATTTGCAATTCCTGACATAAACCGATTAGAATAATTTTTATTTTATTTTAATTTACTATTTTAATAAAAATCTCTGCTTCTAGGATACAACTTCTCTTTTTTAAAAGGTCTCGTATAAGCTTCATCAGCATCTATGCAAGGATTCATTAATTCCTCTGATACCCTGCATATACGTTGCACAACATAAAATGCATTTTAACCCAGAAAGCTTTTTGAAATCTGAACTCTATAACTGTTCATGTTTATGTTCTGTTATGTAATAAAATGGAAAACTCGTCCTACGGAAAAGCTGATACCAGCGAAAACGCGGTCGCGTAAGCTTTATGTACAAAAAACATTCAAAATCTCGATGTTTTGGGTGTATTTCACCGGCTCAATCTTGGCTGTCAATATTAATGTTTCATCCAAAATATATTTTTCATCAAAATACATAATACATTTGTCGTTTCTTTCACATAGTTTTTTTAAAATAATTTTATGCCGCCTCTGGCTCTTTCTCTCACCTACACACTTCCGTATGCCAGCAATCTTCACATGCAAACTAAAACTACAAAAAATGGTATTGTAAGCGGTGAACCTACACAATGTACAATTGTACATACTAGCAGTTGTGCTGCAATGAAGAGAAACCGTGACCAAATACGTAGAGCAATAGCGAGTCATTGGTGTAAACCACTGCGGTAATTCCACGCAGCTTATGTTACATAACAATAGAAAGAAACAATGCTCCCTTTTTCAGAGCATGCAATATAATCCAAATTTTTAGCTATTTTTTTTATTGATTTAGGCTCTGTACAAGTAACTTTATGGCGATACGTGATTGTTGAATATCAAAAATTGGCTAGTCCAAAAGAGGCTCATTGTTTATAAATGGCTCATTAAAAAATGTTCCTTTTTTTCAATAAAAGTAAATTATACCTATTTTTAAATAAAAAATATTATAAACTAAGATTCGAGGTATACTTTGACAGTTGGCTTTAAAAACAGTAAACTACGAGTTGAGGTTTGAGATCAATATCTCTTGTTCTGCAAAGTTCAAGAAGCCCTAAAGAAATCGGGTTTCGCATTCAACCTCGTTTACTATTGAAAAGAGAATGCTGTTTTTATTGTGGAGCCTCTGTTTGCGCTGCAAAGAAAAACAACGTACTCATATTTGACAAACATTTGCGTTTATTTATTTCTTCTTTCATTGCATATCAACTCATAACGGAACAATTAATTAGACGAACATTGTACGGTTTCACTGAAGACTATTCTCTCCAACGGGTGATTCAAGTTCCATTATATCTTGGATAAAATCTTTATTTGTAACAATTTTCCTTGAAAATAAAGGTAAACTTCTCTGTTATTGAATATGTATGTGTATACATCCATAAATAAAAAATGAATCTATTTATGGAAAGGAAAAAAAGAAAGTAATAATTTAAATGATAGAGAGATTTTTTAAACACGTGGAAGTATTTTTTATTTACTTTTATTTTTCATTGATGGGGAGTATAAATCACTTTTAATTGCCTATTTTATTTAAACAAAATTGTAGAGTAACTGTATGCAACGCGTCAGAATATAGAGAGTGTATTCTGGATGCAGAGAATTCAACTGGCGTGTTGCCAATGTACAACTTGTTCAACAAACCACTACAAAACAAAGTTACAGCTTATTTTGTTATCTAGGCTCAAAAATGTTATTTCTTTTCTTACCCTTACTCTGTTGACACGAATGAAAATAGTTTCAATTCCTTTCCTTACTTTGTATTTATTCTAAAAAAGTTTTTTAAGTTTTTTAAAGACTGGTATTCTACAGATTTTTTGAATATTATTAAGTATAGTTGTAAAAATTATAAAAGCATTCGGTATAATGATATAAAAAGACGGGGACATTAATTCCATTAATTATATATTTACTGCAAGTTGAAAATATATAAATTTACAGTTTTCCGAATTTCGGCCAATTGAAATTTTTGGGTATTCAAACTTCGATCAGTTCAAAGTTTAGGGTGTCCGAACTTTGGTCACTTGAAATTTAAGGTTGTCCGAACTTCGATGAGTTAAAATTTTAGGGAGTCAGAAATCCGGTCAAAAAAATTTCTCTTGAAATCGGTAAAATATGTGTCTTTTTATTTCCTTTGATAAACATCATCAAGTGAGAAGATAAATTTACAAAATGGACCTATATAAAAAATTATCAAACTGGATGACAGAAAAAAAATTACAAGACAAAAACACGCAATAACCGAGCAAAAACATAGGAACTTCAATGTGAACAGACAAACCACCATACTTGATTATAGTTAATTAAAAATATACGGTGATAGATTCAGTATATTTAATATTTAATAAGACGTAAAAGAGGAAGTTCGTGTAAAATATTTTGCCTCTTGCAAATTACATGTCCTAGTAAAAAAAAATATAAAACCTATTTGATTATATCGATAAAAAATGATTTTGCTCATTATCATACTAATATTAAAGAATGCAGAAAAGTTGAAAGTTTTCATTGAAAGTTTGAAAAGATTATGGAAAGAATATGATATTAAGTTAGCGACGACATCTTTGTAAAATCCAATAAACTCCTCCTAATTTAAATATTTCTTTCCACTGTCATAATTTTCCAGTCGATTGCTTCAAAGTTAATAAATCAATATCATATCGAATTCAAATTACATATTTGTATCGTCTCAATCTTCTTTGCCAGACTAAGGCAATCTATCCTGATGATCTTGATCCCTAATCCCAATGGAAGACAGAAATGAATCGTGGATAGGTTTCACAAATAATAGTCTTGAAATAGAGCTTTTCTGTTCGCGTGCCACTGAAAATTCCGAAACCGTTTCAAGTTTTTACAAAACGTTTAACACACGTTGCGTGAAATTTGGGAGGAAATTTCCAACAGTAAAGATATCCATGCCTTGTGTTTGAAGCTCGATTACAATTTGGATGTTTATAAAACATGTAGCGTGAAATGTGAAATAAAGCCGCAATGTTCTACCTACTTACGAATCATCGTGCGGGAATGCTTGCGGTTTCGCAATTTAGAGAACACATGTACTTTGTGGCATGCGGTGTAGCAAAGCTAATCGTTCGTTGGGCTTGTAGGGATGTTACCGGACGCATTGTTACTGTTATTGTAGAGCTGGAGATGTCTGCACAAATACAAATACAGGAACGAATTGACAGGGTGTTCATGGGTAGCTGTAAAACAGGAAATAAAGGCATTCATTAGTGAACATTGATCTGCTGACGGATGAGCTGGGTGGGACAGCACACTTTCGGTGAGAGCGTTTCATTGCCGAGTTTCATTATCTGCTATGTAAATGCATATGTGTAGTAATTCCACGAGTGTGCCGGTACATTTGAACCATCCAAGTATTGTCTAGTGTCACTCGTATAACGTACAACGTATATCGTACATATAGCGTATATCGTATAGTAGCATATAGCCTCCAGTCAGAGACATTTTCCCATGGGGATAAAATGTTACAATTAACGAATGAAATGATTAATATCCGTATTGAACTCTGGTGTTGCGTTGGTGTGAAAAAGGTAACGAACGCAATGAGAGGAACGCGGTATAATGCTTTCGGCGAATTTATCCAGCTTGATCTAATTAGAACTCGTTTGGCTAATTATAGAGTCCCATTTTCCGCTTTATACATATTTCGGCAAGAATCAGTAGTTTCCCTTGCATACTGCAATGAACTTTTATTTAGAAGTTATTCATTTTGATTGAATGGAACTCACAGTAGAATTTCTCATCTGGAATTCAATCTATAAATTTTGAATTAATGTTCGACTTTCGGTCTGAGAGAGATAGATTTGTGAATTGGTTTTTCTCGTTATTAGTATGTACATGCGAACTAATTTGGTATGAGTTTTTTTTTTTTTTTTTTTGAGTAAAAACTCGAAAATTCAAAAGCTAGAGGATTTATGTTATTTTTGTAACATGACATTATTCGTGTGCTTACAATGTTTATCTGTCACAGGAAAGTAACATTAATATATAAATTGCAAAATATATATATTTAAAAATATGCGCTATCTGAAAAACCGACCTTATTTGACGAGGTTGTATTTAAAGATTTATGAATGCTAAGCTGGTATGACACAAGAGACGGAAAGAAAAGCCTGAATTTTGATTCCATGTAGGTAGATAAAAAGCCGAACGATAGCACAAAATCAATATTCCCGCGAGGCGGATGGAATAAATGATGGCAGAGCGTAGAGAGCAGCAGGTGAGGATGAAAGGGTGCGAGCACTCGAGCGAGTCGATGCTGTTATTAAGAGCATAATTAGCTTTTACATTGAAAGCGCAGATCGGCGGCCAATACTCTATATTCCTCTCATAAATTGTATCGGCTCTGGAATCTTCTCAATGTGACAAAGACGTAAAGCTCATACCTGCTTTTTGGATCTCTTTTCAGTCCATTTATCTGCGGCTTGCTTCCCCAGTCGAGCTTTTGAGCTTGAAATAGTGCAGGAAACCGAATATCATTATTCTCACAATACTTCCTAAGAATACTAGGAAAAGTTTTTATATTTTTTGTCCATTTACGCTTTCAACTATGAATTTTGTATACATCATCAAATATTATTAACAGAGGCAATAACATAAAACCCGTTGTAAATTGATACTATACATTAAATTACAAACATGTATCCTTAACTAAAGCTTTTAATCTCCTTTAATGAATTTTGATTGTAATTTCAATAAACCTGAAACTAATATTATAATTGCAAATAATTTTTCACTTTGCATTAAATGAAGTATCTTTTTAAGAAGAATGAATAAACCAAGTTTTAGAATGATTGTGTCTATTTTCCGGAACTTGTTACCTGACGTGAAGAGAGGAAAGTTTGCGCCGAATTACTGAAGTAAATGCAGTTAATTTAAAATATAAAAAGACTCTTCCGAGTGCAGTGGGATTATAGAAGTGAAGGAGGTGAACAAAAGAACAAGCACGCTAAAAGAAGGTATTTTTGAGGTTTAAAATTAAGTAGGTTTTTACACGCAGAGAAGTTACAAAGCAAAGAGTGTTGCAGTCTAGAGTGTTTTGCAAGAGCCCTTGTCGCAGTCCTTAAGTAGAGACGAGCACTCGACGTAGATCAAAGCGCTTTACCCTTAACCTCAATCTATCTGAGGCTATCTATCTCGGTTAACATGATGCGGAGCTGCGACAGGGTCATGCTATTACGGTAGATTGGTGCTTGACCACAGGAAATGTAAGCTCAGGGTAGAAATGATGGCAGGTCTTGAGACTCGGATTCGACGGATTCAGTACCAACCCCGATGCCATGCCGTACCGGGGCGAGCTTCCCCCTTCGTACCTAAATATTCCACGCGAGTGAATCCTAGCCTCGGGCTGTTCAACCCAAAATTCATTTACCCTCAAAGTATCGGGGTAGATTGTTTCCTGACTGACGAATTAGGGATTCACCCTCTTCTACCTTTTCTGATTGAAATTGAAATCTTTCTATGAAGAAGGACGATATTTAAATTATCTAAATTATCTAGGAGACTTCGTACTTGTGTAAATTAGTCCGTAAAGGGGAGAAACTTGTAATTCTGCACAAGTCCTCTTATAATTTAATAACAGTTATTACATATTATTAAGCAAACTTTGTGCAATTACGTGATTAAGTATTTACAAGAAAAGAGCAAATTGCTTCTGTAGGAGTGCTTCTAGTCGTCTGACCCTTTGTATGTATGAGTCGGTGAAATGGCGTATATCATGAACATGTAATTTAACTTTGAAACATAAATTCAGCAAGTTCGAGAAATGCTAGCGTGCTTACTTGTATGACATTTGTCTCCTCCTTGAAGACAAGGTGCTAAAGTTACGAAACCTGTTTTTTATGTTATTTCGTCGCCAAGTACTACATTTCAATTAGTAAACTGGAATGCACAGGAATTATTCCAATATATGTGAAACCTCATTGTTGGTTCGTCAATTTCAGGTTTCTTGAATATCTTTCAATTTTGTAACATGAGAATCCAACATAAATTACTCTCAAATTACAATTATTTCAACATGACGTTTGCAGGATATAATACTGTTATGTTCATAACGTTCTCTTCTACGATTTCATCATCACTTTATATATTTGTACAGAAATAATTATCAGCTATTCTACATTATTCTTTGAATATGCAACTGATATTCTTTCAATGAAAATAATACTGATAAAGGGATTGAGCTCGGGATTGAGTAACGATTATGATTTATAAAATTATTTGAATTCCCATGCCAAGATTGTTTGTGCTGATACAATTCGTCCAACACTGCTCCCTTGTGAATGATAAGTTTGGAAAATTTGTTCAGCGATGAGCTAATCGATATTATACATGGTTTTGCATGTTATTGTAGACTATTACGAATTACTAAGTATTCCCTTTGCAATTAACACGCTCGGTGGCGCCCACCCCCGAGTATTTACTGTTGAGCATGCAGTATTCGCAGTGGTGCTGCACATATATTGAATATATACTTTTAGGGCAGCTCACTATTTACTTAGAAACAGGGTGCTATAGGAGCTTTAATTAACTCCCTGCTGTATCCATATACGTATCAAAAATACATTGCTTCCTTTATAGTGCACTAAGGATTACCGTACTATACATAAAGCTGCTTGTTATAGGACGCGAAACTCCTTTCCGCTCTATAAAATAACAACGGCTATTAATTTGTGGATATTGCTTTCAAAAGAATTGCATCGAAAAAATTTGGATTGAAATAATTTGCAATCTTTCAGAGGTTTTACTTTTTGTTTGCTTAAAGAATTTAATAAGCTAAATAACTTTACATATATTTACTCAATTATGAGGCAATTTTCGAACCAACTGATATTTTAGATATTCCCATCATGTTGATTTTAGAGCTTGAATTTGAACATGATTTTACATGAAATCTACCTCAACTACACGATGATAGATTCACATGTTTGAAATGATACTTCAGACTATTTGAGTAAATGGAATATACCACTCAATCAAGATATTTGCTATGACGAGGGGTTTGGAGAATATTTGCACTTGGCCTATAAAGTTTCTATTAATAAGTGTTCCAATCTTCATTATGCTTTATACAACTCGATTAAAGACACTTGAGATATTTTCTCTGTAAAAGAGCTCAACCTGGCTCGTGTTAAACTGAGTTTCACCGAATGCGAGTTAAGCCAAGTCAATTTCAAATCAAGCTTTCGAATTACGTCAAATTCAGCTTCGCTTAAAAACTCGTGGTGCTAGCTTTAAAATTCGATGCATAGAAGGTGTGAATTTATCGATATAAACCGTCTGTTAGCTCAACTTAGCTCAAGTCAAATACTGAAATACATTATTAGATAGTATTTGGAATTTATCAATTTACTTTTCTAAACTCTACTTACTCAAGTGATTAGTATTGGTCGTAATATTTTTAGTAGTGGATTCGAAGTTTATCGGAGGAATAAATTTTCAATGAAGAAACCGACCTTGCATTCAATTCCCTCGACTCGGGCATACAAGCGGACCCGACCCTCGTAGTTTAGGCACCAGATGTTGAAAGCATCGGCTATACAGCACACTAAACTATGCGTAAACATTATTGTACACCAAGGCTGCTTGTTGCAGCTACTTCCTGAGCCCGTATAATCCGGCGATTATTTATTGGGCCTCTTAGAAGGAAGCCAAACTCGGAACGGGTTGGTGGCAGGAGCAACGACGTCGGAGAAAGGCAGTATTGGTCGGGATGCAAGACTCATACCGTGGGGGTGAAATGGGAAAGGGTGCCAGAAAGAGTTGCCACTGTTGCCAGAAGTAGATGCAGCGGAAGGCAGCATCCATTATAATGTGGAAAGGATTTCGAAACTCTGCGGCTCTCGGTTGGCTGGTTTGAGAAAAGCTGGATGTTGGGATTCGCGAAGGTCGAGAAACAGACTGAGAATGGGTGAAAGAGTAAAAGAGAAATTGTGCAAGGGTAATAGGAGAAAAAGACAGAAGTAGACAGGAAGATTTAGAAAGGGGTGCTAAGTCATGTGGAAGAGAGCACATGGTCTTCGAAATTCGAGTTTGCACCCTACACCTCCAGGGTTCATTCGATCTCGCCTGCGACCACCTACCAGCTCCCATTCTTGGTTCAAGTTTACCATGATCTATCACCAATCTACCCCAGGGACCGAGGTTGTTACCGAGATGGATACGAGTCGTGAGCAACGAGCCTAAAACTCATCTGGGAATACTTCTTTACCTACAAGTTTGTTAAGAAAAAGAATGAACCAGAAGTCAGAGATTAATTGGGATAATATTTTTACTTTGAATTAATAATCTTAAAAAGTAGTTAATAATTGGTGGATGTTTTATTGAAATTTATTGAATAAGACAACATTAGACACTCAAAAGACAAATTCACTCAGTAATTACAGAAATTTGACAGGGTGACATCGATCGCAAACTTTGAGTTCGACTTGGAGAATGTCTCGGAAATTCAACATATCCGCAGTCAAACGTGTCATGACAAGCAAATGTTCTAAACTGAAACTTTAGAATAAGTTTGGACAAGCTTTAAATTCATAGTGAAAGCTTGAGAGTCTAAAGAAACACGACTCATGTTATTTTTAGCTGAAGATGAATCTGTCTTTCTTAAGTTTATTTAACTTTCTGTATTAATATTGATTATTAACATTATTTTAGTCTCTTTCAATTAATATTAATTTTTTTAAATTAATACATCTATTTCTTTGAATAATTGGCTAATTTTTATTATCTTGTCCTTGCATCAAAAATTAGCTCATACAAACTGATCCATACTACTTGGTATCAATTATGGCTGACTTTAAATGGCTTTATCCTTTATGGCTGACTCAGTGTGAATTTTACTACTTGAAACTCGCCAAGACTGACTTGATATGGTCTTAAGTACTTAATAGTCATTACGGCTGACATAAATTGATTTATACTACTTGATATCACATCTGGCTGACTTAATATTACCTATACTACTGAACACTCCCTATGGCTGACTTACAGCGAATTTTACTACTTGACACTCGTCAAGGCTGACTTGAGATGCCCCTAACTACTTAATAGCCATTATGGCTTACATAAATTGACTTATACTACTTGATATCAATTCTGGCTGACTTTAAATTACCTATACTACTGAGCACCCTATATGGCTGACTTACAGCGAATTTTACTACTTGACTTTTAAGGTTTTACACTACTTGTAAACATAATAGGGTTGTTTCCAAAGTTAGATATCAGTTTTCCAATGAATGGATCTTATAGTTTATAAAATTCTAATTTTAAAAA
>JAUESH010000024.1:18007911-18023023 GCA_032275165.1 Synergus magnus
ATCATTTTCTCACCAAAAGAAAGAAATTTCAGATTCAAGGTTTTAGAAAATAAAAAAAAAGGATTTCATGAGGCACCTTTGGATTTTCTTGTATGTTTTTGGGATATCAAGCTATCGTTTAAGCCAAAAAAAATCGATTTTTTGGGTTCGCTACACGGGATTTCCCCCTTAAAATAAATCTCATTTCAAAAGATTGTACAAGATTTCACTGGATTTTAAAAAATTGGAAGGTAATAATCTAATAATTTAAGTAATTTTAAGCAGTTTCACAAGATTTGAAGGAATTCTAAAGGATTGTAAACAATGTCATGAAATTTTAGGAAATTTCATGTACTTTATGAGATTTCATGGGATTTAAAAAATTTTAAGGAATTTCAAGAAAGTAAAAAAAATTCAGGATTTTTTTGTGACTACAAAGATTTTTAAAAGATAATAAGTTTTTGCCAAAAATTTCGCGGCAATTAATTGAAATCTGTTAAAATCTCTTGAAATCTTTTTATATAATCCCATGTAATCCCTTTATAATACCTACACTCTTTTGAATTCATTTAAAATCCCATAAAATTTCTTCATATCTTTTGAAATCCCTTGAAATCTCTTGAAATCTTCTGACATCTCTTAAAATCTCCCTAAATTCCTTAAAATCACTTTAAACCTCTTGACATATTTTGAAATCTTCCAAATTTTATAAATCCCGTGAGATTCCTGGAAATTCTTTTAAAACATCTTTAAATCCCTCGAAATTCCTTAGAATCACTTGAAATCTCTTGAAACTCCTTTAACTCACTTCAAGCCTCTTGAAATCCTCGGAATTCTATAAAATATCTTAGATATCCTGTGAAATCTGTTGATAATCTTTACATTCTTTTGTATTCCCTTAGAATCTTTTAAATTTTGTTGAAATCCTGTGAAATGCAGTGAAATCCTATAAAATCTCTTAAAGTCCCTGAAAAATTCCTCAAAATCACGGAACATCTGCGGAGATCCCTTAAAATCGCTTGAAATACTTTTAAATTTCTTATAATCTTTTTATAATACTCGCACTTTTTTGAATTTATTCGAAATCTTTTGAACTGCTTTTAAATCCCTTGAAATCCCTTAAAATCTTTTGACATTCCTTAAAATCTCTCTAAATTACTCAAAATCAAATAAAACTTCTTGGAATCCTTTAAAATCTTTAAAATCTTAGAAACCCGAGTCGAAATTCTGCTGCTCATTCTACTAGCTCCTACTTAGCCGCTCGATCCTAAAGATATTTTCATTCTATTTTGCTATACATCATTTTTAACTCCTACAATGAATGGATCTTATAGTTTATAAAATTCTAATTTTAAAAACATCCATAAAATATTTTTTGCATATTGTTTACTATTTTTAATTCAATGTTGAAATATGAATTTTCTATCACGATTTAGATTTAGACGTCAAAGGGGCGGGATTTTCCACCAATCACAGCTTATGTGTCAGTGATTCTCAAATCAGTGCTCTCAAAGTTGGCTGCCTGCGCGCGCAGCACCGAAGAAATGCTGCCATTGGTCAAAATTTGGCGTGCAATTTAAAATCGAATTAATTTAATCGAATTAATTAATTCGATTTTAAATTGCGCGCCAAATTTTGACCAATGGCAAACTTTCTCCAGCACTGGTTTCTATCGTTATTTCGTTAAATCGTTATTTTGATAATTATGAGAACCTCTGACTCACGTGACATCCACGTGACACCAATTTGAATAAGTGTTTTCCCGCCCTCAATTTTTAATAATTTTTTTCCGTTGAGCGACTGAATAGAAAAAAAATTTAAAATGTACCTTGAGTTAAAAGTTATGTATTAAAAAATTATTTTATCTAAAATTGTGAAACAACCCTGTTTTCTTAACTTGTTGTTTGCTTCGTTATTTCTTGTCGCCCTTATATCGAAATTCTTAGGGGCAGTTTTGGAGAAACTATTTCATCATGCTTCTCGTGACTATCTCCAAATGTCCTCAACCCAAACACCTCTCTGAATTCATGGAGAAATACTAAGTTTCAAGTTTTGGAAAGCGTTTGAAATTCGTGAGACTGTCTCAACAACAGTGGCTATCAGGTGCTTTCTGGAACACCTTGAAGTTGTTCTGTGTGACTCCAGCAGGGGTAACGAAGGAAACTTACTTTACTGGCTTTATTTATTGGGCGCGATAGTTTCATGAAGACAGCGCACGTGTGTACGAACCTGCAGTCGCGGTCTGGCGGTCGGGCTCCAGAGCAACTTCACCGAAGTTTACGAGCCAAAAGCTACTTCTGCACGAGACTGCCTTGTGTTTCCTAAGACAAGGCGAGTGCTGCGAATGCACAAAGCCTGTCCTGGATTCGTAATACGTACAGGGCCGTAACCGAGAATGACTTTAACGAGATTGATAGGTCGACGACCGCTGAAATTTGCTAGAGCCATGTTGCTCAAAGTTATTAAAGCGTAACTGCACGCCTGGGAATGTGAGCCAACTTTCTATCTCCTCTTAATTAATTTTAATGAAACACTGCCCTTCTATTATAAAATAGACTTTAAAAAACGAGTTGCGTGCTTCGAATGCTTTTATATTCTAAAATTCCTTTAACGAATAAAAAAAGCTTTTAATAAATTAAGTTTTTCGTCACTGTTCCCTGCATATGTATTTTTCTATGAACTATCACTTATAACATCGTTTTTTTCTAATTATTGGAATGTTTGAATACTTTTAGTGATGAATTTTTCATATAGTTAAAATAAATTCTTTCTATTTGCCTCAGGTGAGTTATTCCCATAAACTTTAGCTGAGAGTCTATGTAAGTATAAAACAATTCGCGACAATCTTATTGATTAGAAAAGGTATTTTACTATCTATGAAAGAATATTTCTCAGAATCTTATTTTCAATGTAGATAGTTTCCATTGAAACTTAATGCTTCACAGCTTTAGATTTCAATGGTTCTTCTGTCGCAAAGTTGAAGTACCAATAACTAAAGTTGTTGGATCAGAGTTTCAGGCTCTGGTTCTCATCATGGTTAGGCCCCTGATTACGTGTAACATCCTACAGCGCCACCGCCAATTTGTGGCTTATGGTGTTAGTGTGACATAGTTCAGTGAGGAATTTATCGATCAGCTTTTAAATTCATATTCAAGCAAAAAACGCTTATAACTACATTACCATACGTGTGACATAATTCAGATTTACACGCATTGCACATGTAACTAGAGCATTGAAAAACGTTCAAGTAGTACATGTAGATCAAACTTCGAGTAAAACAAACGAAATTTTTTTTTTGCGCTTCTTCCTGGCAAATAAATCAATATATTTGAAGTCTACTCGTATTTAAAGACCTTTATAGAACAGTTCAAACAATACCTTTTTTTATCTAGTATGTAATCTTCAATGTTACATGTTCATGCCTAAAATAATCATATACATAAAATCTATTGCAAGCGGAAAACTGGGCCATTTACAGTGGATTGTTTTCAAGGACATGTGAAATTATTTCGCACTACTGGCTATTAGCAATTTCTGTGATATTAGGCAACCAAAATTAGCGAAGCGTGAACTCGTGGTCATCCTGTATTCAGATTTCCACTTTCAACTCAATGTCTAAAGTCCCCGTAAATCACTTTTGGCTTTACGCCAAATCTTGGGCTCCGCCCAATTTATTTAGCTCTTGCAACTGATAAGGGGTTTGCGTAGGCCAGATTATCATGAGAAATAATACGATTAATTGCGCAGACTTTTCATCGAAGAAAAGATTAAGACAATAGGGATTTTTACATTTATCTTTGTGAGTTATCACCAATTGTTTTCTTTCCAGGAAATCCCATAGATTCATCTTATAAAAATAAATATTTTTTTTCTTCACGCAAAAATATATTTCAGTACCAATTAATATTGAAATAACCTATTATTCTCTAAAGTAATTATAAAGAGCCTTAAAAACTCAAGAATGAGCTCTAATTCTATTGAACGGTCTTGTGAATTCTGTCGTTAACTTTTTACTTTAAAAGTTAGTAACACTTGACTGATATAGCTGTCGAATTTAGTTGTCAGTACAAAGCTTTAGTGAAATATGATTAACTTTATATCGGCCCCCTGATTATGGTTTTGCATGAAAATTTTGAATTATAAATTGATATGAAAAACATAGGGAGTCCGTGATTTTACACGAGAAACTTCTTAATGCATACAGACGAAATCTCATGGAACAGATTTGAATGGTTTTGCAGTAGTAAGGATGCAGAAACAAGAACACACGCTTAGCTATCTACATTTGAATGTGTGCAAAATGCAAATGTAATGTGCTACCCCTCATGGTAATTACAACGACTTGCCTACTTGTGCAAAGTACGCTGTTCTAGGTATATTTTGGGGTCTGGTAACTGTTAAACTTGCCATCAAATTACGATGCATAATTTATTTTGGGTTTCTCGACCAATATCGAAACTTGCAACAAGAGATCGTTCGCAAGTTTCAATGAACTTCTCGTCAGCATCTCTTGTTTTACATCACAGATATAATGCTTTATGACAGATTCATTATGAAATGTATTACCAATGAATAATTATTACCCTATGAATAATAATTTATTGATCTGTAGTGTTAACAGTAACTTGACATAGATAAGTTTTAATCATCTTCTCTTAGGAGAATACGGGATCTAAGCATTTAATTTTCTTCGCTAAAAGAAAAAACTCCTCTTTTTCTTTGAAAGTTATCCAATTTTAAATACTTAAAGAGTATCAAAGAACAGCTTTAAGTAAAATAAAGTCGTAAAGAGTAGGACTTAGGGAGAAATTCCCGCGAAAATGTGGTTCCAGGAGCGGTGTCGAAGAATAAGAAGATTAAAAAGACGAGTTCGTTTCAGAGTTTTACGTTCTGGCGGGGGGAAAACTCGATGCCCATGGAGAAAAAGTCAGGAAAGCGTTTTCATGTCGTTAAGACACCTCAAGACCGTTCCCACAAGGCTGGAGTGCTGATCCGATCGTTTTTCTAAAGATGGCCGACCTTCAACATTTTTTCCTAGAAAACATGAAAAGCAACCTTCACCACCTTCTTCGTTTCCAGTAAAATGAATGTTTAAGTAAATGTGCTTAAAACTGGTATTATTTCTTTGAAGACGCTCTATTTATTCTCCGATAATGTTCCCTCTGAGGGAAAATGGTCTTCAATTAGACTTTTATGTCTAATCTTTGCAAAATATGGTTCATATAACGCAAAATGCGATTAGAATAAATCTTTATCTTCGAAAATTAAATTAATTTGAAGATCTACTTCCATCTTCATCGATTCATCCAATTTTCTTTCCAAACATGCAAATCTCTTTCAATATTCTTCTCAAAAAATTTAAGGACGTATAGTCGACAAGCTGATATAAATTCCCTGGCTCGAACTTAACCAGGGCAATCGTTTTTCAGTAAAGTTTATACATATATTGTATTTCTACTTCCAAACTCGGCTGATAAAATGCTTCACACGGTTCCTACATGGATGAAACTTACTTCACAGTAGAATCTACAATGTTCACCTCGAGCTATAAAATATACAATGTTTCGCGATCCAGTAAATCTCTCTTCTGTCAGAAGTCTGAAATCCTCTGACTCTGGGGCTAAAAGGATCGTAACAAATTTTGCAACAACTTCTGTTAAAAATGCACAATTTTCCTGCTAAGTCTAGTATAAGATAGAAAAACCTCATGTAAGTTCCATCCTTTGTGACCGTAATATTTTGTTTTCTTAATTTTGATCCTTATACATATTATAGTTTAATCCTTAAATCCTTTTTATACCTTGCTGAAAAGAACGAAAAGGGATGAAAAATTTATTTCTAGAAATGTTCAGAAAGGAATAGAATTTAATTCGATTTCTGTTAGTTTTCTGCATATAGCTCCAAGCAATCTGCCTGTAGTATTGTGTCTGGATAGAATAGTCGAGTAGTTCACGCCAATTAATTGAAGAATAGTCAATTTCGCAGTCCCTTTGGGCGAAATTTTGCTCCCTATATATTTCGATGGTGAGTGCTAATAAATCCGCGCACGTAAAATAACGGCTTAATCTAATTCTCGACTTCGCGAATATAATACAAGAGCATTCGATTTGCTGTAGCCGATAGCTATGCCATGAATCACAGACCACCGACACTTCTCCAGTTTTCGATCATTTCAGCTTCTCTACTCTAGAGTTTTGCAAAGTGCCTTTACACACCTTAGCAAACTACTTTTACGAGTTCTCTTGCACGTATGTTCGCGAGAGAAAGATTAACTCTACCGAGAGTGCCAAACTTTCACAGACAACGATGCCGAAAGCAATCTGTCGCTAATTTGAAGTAGTCTGCCGGTCGTATAAACTGTAAAGGGCAGTAATAAAAGACCTTCCACTGAAAATTAGAAGATCCATCGAACTCAGGTTCTTAGTTCGATGAGAAAATATTTAGAACGCGAGGAACGAAATTGCTGTCTGCTCAGTTTTAATACCAATAGAATTTCTTACGAGGATTACTTTTACGACCTGTAGATTATAAATTTATAGTTTATAGCACAAACAGACAATAAAGTCATTAAAGGACTTATGCCATTGATAAAGAGTCTAGCTCTTGAAATCTGAAAAGAACAAAAATGCCTTCTAGATATATAGTGTAGTTTCTATGGTCATGAATTTAATTGACTTTAACTTTATGAAAAGGCCATAAGTCTTTAAGAAAAACTTTAAAAAAATGATTTAATCTGACTCGTTGAAATTGGAAAGTTTAGTCATCTCATCAAGTTAAGTCTTGAGTCAGAAAACGATATTCTGCCCTTTACGAAGGGTGCTTGATAATAAACGTGTAAGCTCCAGTGACTGCAGAGCGGGAGACAGCGATGGAGCTTAAATATAGGCTGGCAGAAACGATGAGTTCATACCTATCGTACACCCTTTACGACCATAAATTCGGAGAGTTTCCAATTTTAACGGCCACGGGCCATTCATCTCCAAACGATGTCTATACCCATCCTTTCGTCCCTTGCCTTCCTCGTCTACCAGTTACTGACACCGCACTGCTCCTGTTCTGGTCGATGCTAATCTAACTGTAATTTGTATAATTTTGAAATTGGTTAGCGCACACCAGGGAGCGAGGCATGATAAGTTTTTGCCAAAAACCACATGACCGATAGACGTCGTTATCTATCTGAATTTTCTGGCCAGGATTCAAATAATTTTCCCTCGTTTCCTGCGGCCAAGTGTCAGAATCCGAATTTTAACACGACGTGCAACGACGATCCGACACGTTAAGTATTACATTCCTCAGGAGATCCGACTGCTGAATTACCATTAACCATTTACCGCCATCTTACATCTATATTCCGTTTTATTCCTCACTATTACCAGCAACTAGTTTTATGAGTCTATTAAAAGTAAGAAGAAAGTAGACGAAACTAATATTTTGCTGATATTTTTTAAATAATTACACACGGAAAAAACTGCTATAGTTGTAACAACCACAGAAATAGTAAAATGTGTAGAACTACAATTTGTGGCTGCCACTACCACAACTATTATGTGGCAACCACAAATTGTAGTTGTACCATTAAAAATTCATTAGCATAGAAATAACTGCCCCTTGCTTTCTCCTTTTTTGTATTACAATAATTATTATTTATTAAGCGTTATTTAGAAGTATTTTTCTTATTTGTTTCATATTATCGATTCTGGGAAGGTAGGAAAAGGCCGTGTAGGAAAAACGCATATGGAGAAGAGGCTTGGAAAAAGAGATTTGAAAAAGGTTTTTGGAAAGAAAAAAGGAAATACGTGTTCGAAAAAGAAGGTTGGAAAAAAGGTTGGAAAAAAGTGGGAAAAGGGGGATGGAAAAAGAGATTTGAAAAAGGTTTTTGGAAAGGAAATACGTGTTCGATAAAGAAGGTGGGAAAAAGGGTTTGACAAAAGGAGTGGGAAAATGGGAATGGAAAAAGTGCTTTGAGAAATGGCTTTGTAAAATTTGAATGTAAAAATTTAAATTCTTACATATTCACCAAGCACGAAATGGAATTAACCACCTCGTCTAGAGAAAAATTAAATTATACCCTTCAGGCTGCCCTCGTCAAATGAAGACATCACGAGATTGGCGTCTAGATAAGACTGGAAATAAAAAATTCGCCAAAAATAGTGCTGTGGAATGTGTGCATCTCACTTTTCGTAATTGACTGACTTCTTATGCCAGTGTGTATATATACTGAGGGTGAGTCACGAAAAAATTTGACTTATACACGGTTGCTCCGTTTGTTCCCAACAAATGGGGTAGTATTTATATGGACTGCTCTTTCGCCTACAAGAAAGAGCACTTCTTTAGATTTGAAACGTTAAACCAGTCGACGCAGAAAAACTTGTTTTCTAACTCTTTGTAAGGGAACTATCTCTTTGATGAAAAAAAAAACTTGACGGAATAGCAGCAAACCGCGGATTGCAATTAATTACTAAATTAATTTACCAGCGCTGGGCAGTCGAAAATCTCATTTGCAATACCCGATATATTTTTTTCTTTTTCTTTCCACGAGAATTTATGATATTTTTAATTTAAATTTGATCTTCTGGAGTCTCCTTTGAAACTCTTCATCATATTCATTTACTAATGACATTCTTTATGAAGAATATATTCGTTGTTTGAATGAATTCAATTTTAAATGAAACAATTTGTATAAAAAAATAGCATTTTTAAAATTAATTTGGAAGCTAAGTGTAATTCGTAAGTGAAATGGAGAAGTGACAATGTAATTTTTTTTACTATTTTCTATTTTATGCTTTTTCACAATTGCAATTTAAGTGAACGGAATTTTGAGTGTTTCTATTCAGACGTCATAATGTCAAGTGTTGGTTGAAATATTAGGAATCGTGTGGATTATACGCTAAGCCTTGAATCAATAATATCGTTGAGCGGGAGATGTACGAGCACTGGGAGCGAAAGATAATGGTCGCTTGAGGCAAAGTGTGTATTCCACGTTCCTCATCCCCTTCGGCAAGCTCTCTCTGCAAGCACGATTGAAGGTGAAATGTTTGGTACCGAACCAGTGACGTATCGAGAATTTATCAAAGGACCTGGAGGATGGCGTTTTCAAAACGCCTCTGTGAACTTCTATTATCACCCTGTGTGAGGGAAACGTATTTCCAAGAAGATTCTAAAGTGGCGCACGCAAACTAGGCAAAGGCGGAATTTCCTTTTTGTGGTTGAATTCGGATTTCAATTCCTTGAAATGCATTTAGTAGAAACGACGCATTTAAGCGCCTATTTCTTGGAATTACTTTCCTAATTTCACCATTTCGAGGAACTTTTCACGAGGCAATCGACAGCTATGAATTTTTTATAATTTCACTGATATCTATCCATTTTTATTCGCTATCATTAGAAGGGGGGAATAAATATAAAAAGAATTGAAAAAATAAGAGAGATATGTAGTCTGAAAATTGCGAGTGTCACAATAATAATAATAATAATAATAATAATAATAATAATTGATAATCTTGCGAGGGGTCGCAAGATTATCAATAAATTTAGTTTCTTACTAAAAATGTTCTTTATCACTGAGTTTTATTGAAATGTCTGACAGTGATAGTCCGTTTCTACTTTCTACTTATAGAGGTGTCATACTATCAGTCACTACAAGGTAAAGATATTTTTTATTCAGGGGTTCTATTAATTATAACTCCATTTTTCGTTTCTCATTATTATTATCATTAAAGAATGTATTAACATGAAAGTTCACTTGAGGTATAAGAGACATTTGTCAAAGTCACCTCTGAGATATGATGTAAATTTAGAAATAGTGACATGTGAAAAATGAAAAATGAAACGTGTAGTTACAAATATTATTAATAATTGATCCCAAGAACGAAAATTTCTATTCAGAGAGTATATTTAATATTCTCAAATCACATGATGAAAGTGGAACAATTTTTCCCTCTTGACTTTTGTTCATATCTGACACGTTTTCGAGAAAAATGAGATTTTGTCACTTAAAAAAACGAATAAATCGTATATTTATTCAAATACCAGTATTTGGTTTTCTTTCCGGGTTTCAAATAACCACGAACCATCCTCGAAACGAAAACCATAAAAGAGTAGATGTGCAGGCACTTTTAGGTTCAATTTAATGGAGTTTTTGCCTCTCTATATTTTACGAAGTTTTAGAGATTTTTTTTATATCTGGTTCACAAAATGAGATTTATAGTATTTTAAGTTTTTCGGGTTTTTAATAGATGCATTACAATTAACTTATATTAAGCTTCTTGAATGAAGGTTGAGGTTCAGTTAAATACGTCCCTGACGCAAAGATGAGTGGGAAGGATCACTGGGGTTTGGACTGGGAGCTTTCGAGAGACGGAGGAAACCGAGAATTCTTATCGTTATGCTCTATAAAAGTCGGCAGCTGAACGGCATTCGTGTAAAGGACGATAGCAACCTTCCCTTGGGTTTAGATGAACAAATTTACATTTCCTTGCAGTTTACATAGTAACGTATAGCTCCATTATAAACTGTAAACTTGAGAAGTTCCGACACCATATAAACCTATTAGGGATGATACATTACCTCATCTTAACTACAGATTAGCATTATATACCCACATCACATATTTAATCAGTAAAATTATAAGCTTTCTTAATTATGTGAAACTTGCAAGAAACGTAGTTTATCATATTATAATGTTACTCTCTGTTAAAACATCTGTTTCAAGAACAAACTTTTTTTCATTTTGTCGATTCTCAATGTTCTGTTTTTAAATAAATTTTTGAACCCGGTTTTTTATTATAAAAAAGCAGATAATTCTTTGAAAACTGCATTCTTTTAGAATGAAATTTTTTAATTTTAATTTAATTTTGATATCATTCATTCGATTTCTCCACTTTAAGAAAAGAACACCCAGTGTCTGAAAGATGATACCTATGACTTAGACACATAGTGGAAACGGTTTCTCAGGAAATTCTCCGCGTGTTCTGCACATTGAATCTCAAATTTCATCCCATCACGACGAACCTTTTATCGCCTGTCATGTGGTGCTTTTGCAAAGTGCCTCATAATTTCAGGATGAAATTGGACAGCAATTGAACAGGATCTCATAGATACTTGAAAACAATTCTTTTCAAAATTCTTGAAAGAATATCGGCGATTTTACACGGAAAAAAATTTTTCTTTAAATTGTGCATTTATATCTGTAGAATAGCAATGTATATACAAGATATAGCTTCTTAGATTCAAACTTATCCCTAAAATACCGATACTGAAATACAAAAAAACAAACGCCTGTTTTCGTCATTCACATTGCTGAATTTTACATATAAATATTTACGGTAGTAATTTTATATTCATATAATTTCAATGTATCTACATGAATTATGTATATAAAGAAACTGCCTGATCATAGCAATATAAAAGATATTGCTGTTCTACACAAACATTCACTTGTTTTAACTGTCAGTATCCCTAGTTTTTGCAGTTATTATTCATAACGTAGAGGTGCTTTTTTTTATTAATGAAGCGCTCTTCATCATTTTTTTCCATGTAGAATACATTCTGATATTATAAAAAGTAAATTTTGTATCGTTTTTCAAATGAATGATGAAATTTTATGACAAAATGAGACAGTTTCCCAGGTGATTTCCCATGAGTTAATTTAGTTACGGAAGGTGGTTTAGTCATAGCACCTACATCATATGTCTATAGTCTTTTGAGAATACTTGACAATTCACTTACGGAAGTTCACGAACATAACATCGATTTCAAGTATAGTAACTTCATTATCCCTGACGCTATCGCACAGCCTATAACCAAGCAAGGAAATCGTAAACCAGCTTTTTTAGTGCTTTCACACTTTTATAGCGTTTGTCCACTTGGCAGCGACTTCAATATAAAAAACGATATTGCTTTGTTAACTGCTAACAATATACATGAAAATGGCCTTTTCCATTACTTTGTTTCATTTGTGAAATTATCTGAGGAATAGTTTTGCAATCAGAATATATGGACACCTAAGTTTTTAATACTCAATTTTAATTAAATTGGCAAAGTTAGAATCAATAAGAAGTAATTTCCGTGTCTACCGTGGTCGGTGCTCTGACCTATTCTGAAACAATTGTCACAGCTCACATCATAAGAAACTATAAAACACTTAGCTTAATTAATCAATATAGGAAAGCATTTTCAAGGTTCACTATTTGCAAAATTTGTTCATTAATTACAAACGAGTTTATCTTTTTCAGTTAGAAACATCAATGTATAATCTAAATTGTATTTTAATCAATCCAAATTACAATTTAATTTTATAGTTAACAGTGGAAGTAAATGAAGTTACCTCACAAAATAAATTCAATTAAATGTTCTGTGAACATTTAAAGTACGATATACTAAAAGAAACAGACCACAATCTGTGACAGAGCTGTGAATTAAACTTTTAGGTTTAATTTACTGCAATCAGTATTCCGACGAGTCTTATGCGTTTGTTCGTCAGTTGTCATAGTCCGCGAGTCAATTGATTCATCACAGGAATAATCAATCAAATCTCCAATAGAATCAGGGTCTCCTTCTGTAGAAATCGTTGGAATTATAATAACTGACAAATTAGAGATGCCAATCAATAATTTATATCGTTTACAATGGAGAAATTACATTTAAGATGTTCTATATTACTGTTTCTTTGTTATGAGTAAAGCTTTATATATTTTCTCTAAAATTTAATATTTTCAATAATAAGAATTCTCACTATGACATGTTTGTCTTTAAATTGCAACGCAATTTAGGAAAAATTGATATTATAGGTTTTCCTCTTTGTGACCTTCCAAAACATTGATAATATTTCTTCAACATGAAACTATGGGTTGAATTAACCGTAAACTAATTTGAACCGCTAGTATTGACTAGGTCCAAATGACCAATAGTGTCATTATTATTCTATAAATTTATCTCCTCCAATGCGGATAAAGATTCGATCGCACCGAGGTGATAAAAGCCATCCTCTCGCTCAATCCTCGAGTACGTATAAACTCTATATCGAAGCGATAAAAAGAGAAACGAATGCAGAATTTTAATGGAGATAAAACTAGAGTTACTTATTGCAATATCCGCTCGAGGATAATTGCCAAGTAAGTACTCGTTTTTTTATACCAGAAGCTCACATAAAATCAACATTTCAGTGAATCGGTTAGTTCTATTCGTGGACACATTTTTATAGTAGAATTGATCATCAATTTTTATCTTTAACTTTCATCAATATTTTAACGAATTTCTAAAAAAACGACTTAAATTAAGGAACTCGTGAAACTTTCTACACAATTTCCGATGTTAAATTTGCCCTCCGAGAGTTGAAATTTAACTTTTTCATTTATCTGAAAATTTGATGAGTTTGAGAGATTAATTGAATAGGATTTTAATAATTTAAAAGATATGTAGAGAGTTTTAAACTTTGTAAAAGATTCATCTGTTAAATCAATAGCAATTTGATATTTAGAAAAATTTAAATTTCATGCACTTCATTTTGTCGTTAATTTGTGATCAAACATATATTTGAACTATTTCCATGCAAACATATTATAATACCGCAATAGGTATGCAGAGAGGGGGCAGATTTAATTAAAAACAAGAGTCGTGTTTATACTCACAGGATACTCGTACTTGAAAGATTTAAATATGAGAATGTTTTTGGTTGAACAACACAAACTTCGTAATTCATAAAATTCTCTCAAATCTCTTCTTTACGACACTGCACAATTTACATTGTACACTAATGTAAGACCTACTATGAAAATTGAGCACTGTAACATTTAGGAACTTCAAGTTTCCATGCACACATACTTATACCGGAAGTTTTAATCTCCGTCTAAAATTATTGACGCTCTGGTTCTGGCGTTCGTGTTTGCGCATGAAGTGGAATCATGGAAATAACATAATTCTGTTTGTCTCTGCAACATTCGTTTTCTAAATTGAGAGAAGCGTCATAGTTACTTCTGATTTAGCAGATAAGATATTTGCACCTTCCCAGAAATGAATGGAATTGTCTGCTGAATTTTGAAACTTTTAATTCAATAAGGAGACAGGAATGTTTAATAACACAAGGAATGTATAAAAAGTTCAGACTTTTAATATCTCGTGAAATTCTATAAGTCCATTAATTGAAAAATTCTCCTGTTACTAAATTAAATAAGCGACATTGAACGAAGATTGTTCCACGAAGAAAGCAATATCATAAAAACAATCCACTGAAAAGCATAAATTAATAAATGCTAGTAGCGAGTGCCTCCTACTGCATGAGTAGTTTTGAAGGGCGAAATTACAATTTAAAGTAACGAAATAGAACTTCGTCATAAAAATGAAGCGAACAAGAACGCTTTCTAAGGGCGATGCATTATCCGAAGTAATTCTATCAGAACGCAAGCGTAGTAATGCGTTTCTTGCTTACAGTTTCAGTATTACGTATTAGCACAAGTAGGTAAATTTCGAAGCCTGGAAAGTTGGCAAGATGCCAGGTTTATAGGCACTATGTAGGCTATGGAAATGGAAAGGTTGGTAGTTGAGTACCAGGAGAAAGAACCGATCGACGCAGATGCATTGAGAAGGCAAACATTGATCCAAATTCTTTAAAGGTGCCTATTCAACGCACTTCTTTACAAACCATTTCCCATTAAACATTAAAAGCACCCACACTTTTCATGGAAATTGCAGATGTAGAATTTTAAGGTAGCATATTTTTTCTTGTATACATTTATATTTTCACAAGCATGCTTCCTTCATTTCGCGAAAATTCGTACTCTATGAATTCTATTTTTTTTTATTCCACGTTCCATTCAATATAAAATACATGAAAACAAAAAGTATGCTTTTCATGACTTTTATACCCTTTTCAAAATCTAGCATAATCATGAAAGTATCTATGAACTTTTATGACATTTTAGAGAAAGGGAACAGTTCAAACTTGAGTATATGAAAAACTGAATAGCTTTTAAATCCTTCCAAGCACATCCTTCCAAGTTAAAAATCAAATGTAATAGAATTATATTATCAATATTGGAAGTAAGTAGCTTGATATATGCTTTACTCTCTAAACTTGAATCAGTGAAAAATCAGTGAAATTTCACTGATTCCCAGTCAAATTCCACTGATTCTCAGT
>JAUESH010000024.1:18034017-18056755 GCA_032275165.1 Synergus magnus
ATAGCGGCCCTGGGTTTAGACCTGAGAGTGCTCGCTCCTCGCATTTTAATTGAACCCGATCCTAGGCCGGAGGCCCCCGAGGCCGGCCTAGAATCGGTGTACGAGTGTATTTTCAGGTCGTTCACTTCAGTCAAATAATTACAATATTGACTCACCTCCATGCTCGAAAAAAAAGGTTTTAAAACTCTTTTAAGAACTTGTAATAAAAACTAATTTTAAGCGCTTTGCAATTATTTTTTTCGATAATTTTTCCCCAATGAAAATAGCTCTACTCGGATAAGAGATATTGAAAATATTATTGCAACTGAAATTCCCATTTTTTTTAGAAATATGAAAAGATCCTGCTATGATTAGTGAAATTGTGATCGCAAATTTAATTAGTTTTTAGTGGCTGATTTTACCTGTCTTATTATTTCTTAATGCCAATTGAAAGACTGCTGCATCACCTCAAGACAAATGCTGAAATCTGGGAAAAAAATGTCTCTCATCTATTTATGGAGGTATCCGCTGTCTGCTGAGTCAGATTTATATTCACCTCAGGATTCTCCACTAAAAGAGTGCTTTTTGAGCGCGATGTTACGCAAGGCATGAGGCGCAGAAAGAGACGGTCACTTTTTGTTTGAACACTGCTTTGCAAGTCGCCTGAAAGTACGCAGGCAAGAACCATTGTATAGAGTTGGAAACTCTGCCGAGTCGTCCCGTGATGCGATATTTCTTTTATCTTTCTTTTTCTCTTATTTTGCCTGCCCTCCAGAGGCGAAGAATTAAATCACTCGTATACATAATTGTGTAACTTTGCTTTCCGCGACTCAGTGATATTTCGTCCTGAGATAGTAGAACTTGGAAGAGTGAGTACTGAGTACGCTTACTTTATGCAAACTACTTGAGCGAAATTGGCGCTTTAATCAATCTCACTTTTGAACGCCCTTTCGCGAGCCATTGAAGTTGTTAGCATCAACAAGTAATCTTATTTGCACCGAACAATTATCGGAATTGGGCTTGTGCTTGCTTCGTGCATGCTTCATTCGAGGTTATTAAGTCTTTGCTCACATACGAAGCGGTCGAGTACACTTTGCGAGAAAAGAATGAAACTTTCATAGAAAGATGAATGATACCCAGGACGATAAAAGGTGTTCAAATTAAGAACATTTAGGCGAAGAATAATAGTTTTTTTTTAAATCAAATTTGGACAATTCCTTACAGAAATATAATTTCGGCTTCCTTGTGTAATACCCATGTGCGAATTGACCATCGGCCCGCGTTCGGGCCAACCATCGGACGATCGGTCCAACTTTGTGCGCCACAGCTGGGCCAACCAGCAAAATGATAACGGTCAACCGCCCTTGGTCTCCCAACGTCGGCCCGACATTGGACATTCAACATTCAACCGCATTCTTGCGGTTGTACCAACCAATCTGCCACAGTTGGCCCGATTGTCGATCCAAACTCGGGCCAGAATTGGGCCCACAGTCGACTTTCACTAGCCATCGTAGATCGGTTACCAAAGCAGGGCCGACTTTGGGCCGATGGTCAAGCTCTGGCAGCCGATCAAATTTCGCACCTGGGTAATATGATCAAAAAATTATATTTTCTTGATTTTAGTTGATAATATGGCAATGTATATCAGCTAACGAAGTTGATCAACTTTATTAGGGTGTTTTCTTTAGTGTTAGGTACGTACATTATACTAAGTTGACAATTTTTATTTTTCGGGAGTATGAGAGTCGATTGAATTGTAACAAAAATATGGAAGTCTGTAAATACTAAATCCCCGCAGTTGCAGTTTTTTTCGTGGATGTACATAGAACAAAATAACTCCGATCGATTTCCATTCTTCTATTTCTGTTTATCTGTCGAAACGCGTGCGATATAAAAGCTCGTTGAAGTTTGTGGGTCGGGATGCTGTAGTAAATATCACGTTCAATGCCTATCCCGAAGCTGATACCGAAATGGAATTCGATACGGATTACCTGTCACGATATTGTTGCGTAATAGCATGTGACGTACTTTTGGAAACTTCGAATTTTATTGTCAGCGATGTCTAAAATACGCGCACACGATAGCCGAGGTTTTAATATTTGATGCACAAAACTACTTTGTCAACGTACTGTTCCATTTTATATTCGTTAGTCCACGTTAAAAAATTAAACGATTTTATCATACTCGGTTTCGTTAGGCATTCCAGGTAGACAATATTTTTAGAGTTTAATTTAAGCATTTTAACAATTTCCAATATTTCCCATTGAATTTTATTGCAAGTGGGGAATTTCAATATACGAAAAAAGTTTCAAAGCTCACTTTGTTAAATTGAATTACACGAATTAAAAAATTCGCTTTTCTCTGTAATTTCAAATTTCATTTTCTGATATTCGTAATACAATAAATTTAAGTACTAATATCACTTTCGTTGGTCTTTCTTCACAAGTGTTTTTAACAGTATCTCATTGGTTTACAAATAGCGTTAATGGTCTGAGAAAATAGAATTGTAAGAATAAAGAGGACATCGTTATTATGTTGTAGGAAACACTGAACCATGGCTACGAGTCGAGAAGAGTGCGGAACTAGGAACGGAAGTTCAGCTACCATGCCGTCTCAAACTGCCACAATGCAACGGCCTCCACAGTCTCAAATGGTACCTTGGCAACACAAGAATTTTTGTTTATAGCGATGATTTCGGTGTTACTCGTGTCAAAGAGGATATGGATCCGGGGTAAGTGAATTTCTATATGAATCTTTAATCAAGCATTTTAAAGCTGTTAAGAAAAAATAAGATTTCATCATTTTGAACGCATTGGTGGAAAAAGCGTTGTCATAATTACAAGAATAAACTCGACTGCGCGATGATTTTAATGAATTTTGGCGAAATGTGGTAATGAATATTGAGAAGCTTAAATGACATTTCGCACACATACACATGACATAACGAATCGTGTGAGCCACGCGATGCCATACATCATACAGAGGGACAGATACCAGATAGGCATATTTGATCCGTAATCAGTATTAAAGGCCACATGTAGTTTGAAGCACATATATTAATGGGTATATGACACAAATTAGGGAATGGTTTATATTGACTAATGAAGTCGTTAGGTAGCTCAAATTTGAAAAAAAAAATCAACTTCACTAATTCGGTCATGTGATATCTACCATGTAGAAATTTTGCTGTGGCCCAGATCGAGAGGTTTCAGACCTGGGATGAAAAACAGGGCTGTACTACAAACAACAACTTTATTAGTCTTAAATTACGTTCGATTTAGAGTTGAAACTCACAATATTGATAGTAAATGAGTTATGAAATCCCGAAATGTAATTTAAACACTTCAATCTCTATACATGTACAATCTTAATCAAATATTTATAAGTGCAAAGCCAATTTTTCATTTGGAGACGTCTCTCCTGGAAAATGTAATTTAATGTTGTTAATAGAGTCATTCAGACCACGAATAAAGACAATGGGTCTTGGGTAGGAGCCTAGGGTTTAAACGGCTATAAAAGCACTGGCTGAATCGCTTTAAGCTTTTCAGAATGAAATTTAGTGAATCCAATGCTCAGCTTTTATTACCCTTTGGCTGAACCATCTTCTTTGCGTTTAAACAACCGCATACTCGTAATCCTCTTACCCAGTATATTATCGTATCGGTTAAATTCAATGCGACAGTTATTATTAAGTTGTCAAACGATTCTGTTGAATTATTTGAATATTAATGGTACGGTTAATTATTAACGAAATATTGAGTTACAGGAATGAGGGTTCTCGGCCAGAAACCTAAACATTTTTTTTTATCATAAAGTTCGGGTGTGAACATTAGCACTAACATTATGTTATATAAAAAATTTGTCGATCGATGCGTGGAAATCTTCGGAGTCAAGTAATATTCAGGAGGCGAAAGCCTTAGGGAAAAACGTTGGCAAAAGACATCTCGTGTGGATGCGCTTTTTCCATTGACGTGATTTAGAGATTCCCCAGAGTTTTTATTTTTGAGACAATTGGCGTAAAGAACAGAAAAGCCTCGAACGAAAGAATTCGCTAACAGAGGCATTGATTCTAGGACAATCCCAGCCTTTCCCGGGAGGGGGGGTTTCCAAATAGCATTGTAACTGCCTTGGGCAACTCATGACAACTTCGTGCCGCAAGTCAGATACAAAAAAAAAAATAGTTACAAAGTAAATCAAAGAAAATCAAAGCAACGGTATGTCCTAAATCGGAAAATGTAGAGTGAAATAGATTTCCAACATAGGGATAGAGCGATCGGGTATATTTGAAATCAGTTAGAATAGAATATTGAATTATTGAACATGATTAACGATCCCGATATCAATTGGGATAGGCAATTAATTAAGATAAGAGAAATTCATCTCCATTTTTGACAGGAAGAATTAACAGGACTATTAATATTCCATTGATTCGTCAGGATTAAAATAAAAGCAGTTCCAATTTCCAATTGAGTATTCAATTTTCAATTGAGTAGTGTTACAACATAGATGCGGAACCATCGGAACTATCGATATTTTCCTTGCGATGATCGATGTTTTTGCATCGATTTTTTATTTTCGATCCATCAATTCAAACATCGATGTTTTCTTTCCGATGGTTAACAAATTTTCAATTTAGCCAATTACGTAACAAAAGAAAAAAGAGGGAGAAAAGGGGAAGAGTCAACCTAAACCATTTTGAAAAATGTGTTTTTTTTTTTAAATATTCTTACTTTTCCTGTTTGGAAAATGCAATAATCTCAATAGATTGGTTGAAAATCAACCACTAATATATTATATTTATAATGTCATATATTCATTATATTTTTATATTAAATATTTAATATTTTACATTAAAAGAATGTTATTTTTAAATCATCGATGTTTTTTTTTCCATGCATCGATGTTTCTTAAAAATGACCCGATATACATCGATGTTTTTTATTCGATGTTGCAAGCAAGTACTTGGCGATATATTTGATTTTAGTGTTTCAAACTAATTTATTTACGTCAGCATCAATAGATTCCCAGAATTATGTCAAATATATTTTAATATGATCCGAAATAAAGTACATCAGATGTTTTTTATGAATATTACGTTAATTTTAAGAGCTTATTATGTCTGCAGTGCTTTTTCTTCAGTTTTTTCTTGGAGGTAATACTCAACATTCTGGTTATTTCCACAAAAGCAGAAAATCCCTTAACCTCCCGCTTTATATTCATTCATCATGTTTTCACAGCTCTGAACTTACCCCACATGTAGGATTAAGTTACAGCTTACGAGTTGTAGCTTGACCAACCATAATCTGTTACTGCATACGTATGTGTAGCTTCTAAACTGGACATAAACTATAAAAGTTACTTTCTATAATAGTATCCAATACGTGCTGTTCCCTTTAATTCAAGAAGTTTCTGCTATATAAAATTTCTGAGCCGTCAGATTCTGAAGGTACATTCAATTTTAATGACCGCTTCCATAGGCGTAGGAAGGTAATTTTTTTTTGGGGGGGGGGGGGCAAATCTGATTATGGAATTTTTTTTACACCTACCTCTCAATGTAACCGTGCTTTGTCAGTATTCATGTTATTCTGTATTTTCAAAAGATGGGGGGGCAAAAAGTATACTTTGCCTTTCTTAGTAAAAACGCGGGGGCAAGCGCCCCCCTGCCCCCCCGGTTCCTACGCCAATGACCACTTCCTCTTATTCAGAATATATTTATACAAACAAAAGTTTTGAAGATTGTTACTACCCCATGAAGAAATTTTGCTGTGGCCTCGGTCGGGCCGTGTCTTTCATCTCCGATCTGAACCAGGTTTGGAAATTTCAGCATGAGTAACAGCAAAATTCTGGAGGACTGCATTAAAATCGCATTATTAGGACGTGAAACTCGTATATTGAAGTTGAGGAACTCGAACTATTTCGGGTAGTCCAGGAACCTGGAAATTTCTCCGTCGACCTTCCACTAAATTCTCCCTTCATCTTGTAATTTATTTCTGGCCTCAACATCATAATCATGAGTGATAGGCGTACATACAAAATAAGAGGATATTTATGGGAACCATCAAGCATATAATTTATCCTGTATTTGAGTATGCAATATTTTCTCATCACTTTCATCATGAGAAGTGAAGTTACTAGAATATAGCGTGATACGTGACACATTTTCCATTTACTTTTCATCAATATCGAGCTACATCGATATCTGATATTTAATCACATTACTTATAAAAAGGTGCAGTAAAAATCACTAATTAATTTTTATTAAGGTGCTTTTTCATTTCAGAATTGGGATGAAACGTATTCTTGTTTTTTTTTATCTACGTGACTAAAATTTACATTTCAGTTTTTAAAATCTGCACAATCATATTTTTCTATTCAGAACAGAAATCAGTTTCAGAAATTGAAGAAATTTAAGTTCGATAAAGTATGCTTGAGGAAAGACTTTGTTAAATGATATATACTTTTCTAATAATATTTAAAAAAAAAGAGATGGAAAAGGATTGAAAGGACTGAGTTATTCGACGTATTGACTTCATTGACTGGAGAAATCCGCGGAATTCGAAATATCTGAAGGAATGCAGAAAATAAAATCGATGCCGAGCGCGTTTCTTTCTTGAAAAGTACAGCAAACGCCTTTAACGTACGATTTCATTTCTCACCCGAGAGGCAGGAAATTGAAGTTGAAGATCTGCAATCTGTAGGATGGTCTCTTGAAAGAGACTTTTTACATGATTCATGTCAATATCGAAATCGTTTCAACGACTAAAGTTTAATGACATCCTAGAATAGATACGATGGAAAAATCTACCAGAAATTGAAGAAATAATATTAAACTTTCCATGCTAATCAATTTAAACATTTTAAATCGTACACCCAGTTCTTTTTTTAAAGTGTGAGGAAGAAAATTTCAAATATTTCGAAAAAATTTTTTATATCACAAAACATTTTGATTTAAGGACGTGGAATCAATCCTGCCAACTATTTACTTAGTGTTTTATACAATCACTTAAATCCTTTGGTAATTTATATTCCATAATACTAGGTATGCTATAAATATTTCCTGGAATATTCTAAAGCCTTTATGACCACAATTTTCTATTGATAAATATCCATAAAAAGAGCAGTAATTAAAAAAGTTTATAGAAGTATAATCCCGGGCGAAAAAAAGCTGATTAAGCTCTAGTCCCGGTAAACGACTTTTTCGTTCCAGTTTTCTTTTTTAAGCTTCATTGTTCTATAATGCGGTGATAGTTAATTGGAATTTACCGCAGCGCCACTTATAATCTTATCAGATTCATTAATCGACAGGCTCTGGCGAACCCAGATCCGCCAAGTACAATGTCCTTTGCTCCGTTATCGTAACCTGCAAAGCGAATCCGCTTAATTGGGTTAACGGGACTAGAATGTAAATCGATGTCATTTTATGCCGCGAACGTGCTTCATCCCTTTTACGAGATATTTCAAAGTTTCGAAGGAAATACGTAATATTCTGTTCCTGTAGACTTTTACAATGCACCATAAAACGATCCATCTATTTCGTCACGCGTTTCTAAAAAATATCACTTTGCATTTAGATTCAAATATATCTTTTGTGAAAGATTCAACAGTTTTTTCTTTCATTCCAGGGCGGATCTGCTGATTGTGAAAAATGACACGGAAACCTTCTTGAAACTCCCAAATATCAAGATCGCAGACGAGGGGTTGTACAAATGCGAGGCTACCTACTTAGCAGTCAATAGGGAATGCAACAATGTCCAACATATCACTCTCAATGTCACCGGTAAGCATTTTCATTCTTTATTGTGACTTTTTAATTTCAAGATGGACACTTTACTATTAAACTGAAATAATTCTGGAGCTATTATCATAATACATAATTCGGAAGAAATTTGGAGCACAGGTGTATGCAAAATACTTGTAAATACATAGAGTGCATAAAGTTTAATGCGAAACTTTTTAATGGAGTAGATTCGCTCGAGGAAATTCATTCGCCTCGCATAAACGTATTATGCACACTATATCTACTAAATTACTACTAAGGGTTGGTAAAAAAATGAACATAACCAGGTAAAGATTCGAGAACGTAAAGGACGCCCCGGGCAACGTAATTCTATTGTACATGGGCCATCTTCCTTCGCAACAAAGTATACTGTGCACCCCAGCGGTTTCCTAGAGACGATAAAGTCACGGCGTATTTTCTTTATATCTGCAGGAACTCGTTATGTCGCATATTATGAGCTCTACTTTGGGTAAGGAACTCACCGAAAACAACACGAGACTTTCTGTCGTTTTAAACTGTAATCGCGTGCATAATGCATTCGAGAAGTAATTCCGGGCTGATAGTATCATCCTCATAACATCCCGTAAACGATTCTTATCATATCTGGCTATCTCCGAAGCATCGGTGCTTGTAACTCGCGTCATAATCCGATCAGATTTTGCATCATATTGTGCAGCAAGGAGCTTCAGAATAAATCGATACTGGCAACACTTTATCTTCGTCAAAGTGTAATGAAGAGATCGCGCAGAAAAATTTGATAAAACGATTTAATCTTGTGTATTATGCCAGTCCGAAAAATTGATTTACGATTTTTTTAAAAGGAGCCCAAACCATTCATTGCATAAAATTTGTTTCCTTGTAAAGAATATATTTTTCGCTTCAAACATGTACTGAATTCTCTAGCAGTATCAGTATGGCCATACCATAAAAATGATAGAAGACGCTTTTCTAAAGAAACCTTTGTCATATATAATAGATAAAGAGGTTGAAAAAAGGATAAATATGGAATATTCTTAAATCTATAACTTTTTAATACCCTTTTTTATGAAGCCTATAATTTCGGAAATTTTTAAGGCCATCAGATTTTTATCACACTCTCTTAAAAAGCTCATATTTTTTAATAACATATTTTATAGGCTAATATATATACAACAGAGAAAATACTGTATTAAAAGGTGCCAGACGTTTTGGTACAAATAATAAATAGACTATTCTTTGATTATTTCGATTCATAATTTATTTATAGTTGTATTCTTATACCGAGAAATATTTACTAATCAAGAATGAAGTTGTTGAAAAGCAAACTCAGAAATTTGGCAATCGTTAATTATTCAATGATCCAAAACTGCTGTTCCACTAGGAAAACAATTTTGTAACTTTATATTTTGCATAACGTATAGTTGTAATTACGAACATAACTTCATTTGAGAAATTGTGCAACAGAGTACGTGTCAAGTTGTACTGAAGCAAAGAAAGTTTAGCTCTAGTTGAAGTTCGTTTCAAGAGAACGGAGAGAAATTACAACACGGTAGGATAATCATTCAGTGAGATTTAGCATTGCATGTTTGTACATTTAAAGCAGTACAATCTTTATCGGACATTTCATCAGGAACTTTACTCCTTCGCTGAGGCAGATTAAATCTTTGTATAAAGATCGGACCCGTTTCGAGTAGACAAGCAACAAATAGTAATTGTACTTGTTGCCAGGATAAGTTGTCATTGTTGCCAGTCCTTTCCGTTTCCTTCGTTTTTCTTCCCCTTTTATCTGTTTCCTTAAGAATGTACCATTTTGGGGCGAGTGAAAGGAAACGACTCTAGAGTTGTAAAAAGCATCCGATGTAAAACTTCCGCCGTCCATACTGCCTTGAGGGTACTAAATAGCACTATTCGCAGTTCCATTTTAGGCTTGTACTTAAGCTGCCAGCCAGCCTTAACGAGTCAAGGAACATAACGTGTGCGATTTATATTGGGTGATTTCCAGGGAGACAATTGCGCGGTTACCACATATTTTATATGAATTCGGGCCATTCGTTTATGAACATTCTCCATCTTACATAGCCATTCACCTTCAAAATAAAACAATACCTTAATAATGTAAACAGGGCCCTTGTATTTCCAGTAGAAAAGTACATGTAGAGACAGAAAAGAAACTTTGGATCACTCATTTATGTCAGATATTAATTTTAAAAACTACAGATTTTATAACTGGGTACATTACTTAATGACTGAAATATATTTATAAATTTCTCCGAATTAAATCTGTAAGGAGACTGTACGAAATATTATTACATTTCATTACATTACATTTCATTTTATTAAAATTGTATTTTCTTTACTTCATGTCTGACCGTAATCGACTGATTCTACTTAAACTCACTTTACTCAGAAATACACTTTGATTCTATAAATTTCAGTTAAAAGAAAAATACTCTTCATGGAAATTTAAAATAGTATAATTAATTGTTAGGTGCGGTATAATTAACGGAAGTTCATTAGCGATGTAGTTCCTTTATCTCTATTCGAATAAATAGCTCAAGTTTAGTTTCACCAGAGTTTGAAAGGGTTTTCCTTGCAACTGGCTTAACACAGTAACTTCTATAAATTATCCTATGCACTATTGTGCTCTTGGAAGCCAACTTCTAGCATCCGGAATTCGAGTGCCGATCGCAGCACAGCATCGATTTAACATCAGTAGCTCGTCTTTAAGCTCCGCTGTTAGCAACACTGAAGGAACAATGGCGTTTGCCATTTCGATGCAACAATGCCGCACTAGCGACTGCTTGCGCCTCGAGATCCCTGGCCAATGTGAGCTTCTGATGTTGATTTGATGGGAATGAAATTGCACCTAACAGGTCGTGAACTTATACGACCAACTTATATGGTGCAAACGCATCGCTACTGCTCTTCAGCGAATGTCAGTCCGCACGACCCATATCAACCTGCAGTGTAATGTCATTTTACGGTACCAATAAATTCCCAATATTCGTTACAGCTGGAGCGCTAAAAACTTGTTCTAGTATAGAAGCTTACAAATATTTCTTGTAAACATTTCTCGCGATTTCTTGCGAGGTAACTAAATTACTCTCTAAACTTGAATCAGTGAAAAATCAGTGAAATTTCACTGATTCCCACACGGAGAAAACTGAGTAGTCAAACTCATTATCTGGAGTGTCAACTACAGGACAGCCTTCTAAGATAGTCAACTTGAATATTTGGATATTCAATTTGAACATAGGGATAATCGGTTTTACTATCCCAGATATTCAGGTTGACTATCTTAAAAGGCTGTCCTATAGTTGACACTCCAGATAATGAATTTGACTACCCAGTTTTCTCCGTGCAGTCAAATTCCACTGATTCTCAGTGGAGCCACTGTGTCACTGAAAATCAGTTAACTTTCACTAATTCAATTTTAGTGATAATTATTCTAACGTATTAGGCAATGGTTTAATCCTACATATGATTAAATTTGGTTTAGATAGCATCTGATTTAGTAAAGACTCAATTTCTCGATTTTTAAATGGAAAAATAGAGGCAGTATATACTGCTCTTTTCTGTTTTAGTAGCAAGATTTGTAGTTTGTGTAGTCGTTTAAGAGCTGTCGTGGAACCGACACTGCTGGAGGATTACAATGCTTTCGCGACAAGCGCCTTAACGACTACAGATCCCATTATGTCCTTTAGGATTACGTAGCAAGCTTGTATACGTTTAATTAAACATGTGACAATACGTAATTCATATAACCAGATATAACACCGAAATAAAAATCAAATTTTGGGTGAAGGACATCTTTTTAATTAAACGATAATGTGTGTTATAATGTGTGTTCATAATCCGAACGATGTAATTCCACTCTCTTAAAAAATGTTTCAACTGCTTTCTACACTAAAGATTTAAAACGATAAGAAAAATTTGAATCTACTAAAGCGAGAGAAGTGGTATTGTTGATTTTCAGAAAGCAGATTTCAGTGTACTGCTGCACTCGTCGCGGTAGCATGTCGATTGCACGTTATATTGAGCCGAGGCAATACGTTCTCTAGAAATCGATAGGAGAAAAGGGTGGTATGTGGATTGAAGGTGGAGAAATGCAAAAAACACGCACAACTGAACTTCTTTCTATTCCTGGTATACCGTATGACATTCTTTATTTTTCTTTGCAAAATCTGCAAGCTTTAGCAGAAGCATACCTCTATTTTTTGGACCTATACCGAGACTGTTCGCTGTCTGCCGACTTTTTTGTACGTAGCATATTAATGGCGCATTGTGCAAACATAAATAAATGAAGAAAAACGTACCGTTCGTCCACCCATACTTTACAGACCTGCTGAGTTTTCGACGAGGTTGAAAAAATGTTAGAAGCTTCCTCTATTTTACGCTACGTACAAACAATTTCAGATTTTTCAATATAAATGCTCAGTTGAGAAAAATCATTCTACTAATTAGACAACAATTAAATTAGACAAATATGTACTAAGCCAACTGATTAACATCTTGTTTGTTTTATTAGTTTGGTTTACTAACTTACGAATCAAATTATAATTCATTATTTTTCCAAACTGATGCAATTTATCAAAACTCGAAATGGATTGCACGACTTAGTGAGCTTGACCCAACAGCTTCGGCAGTTCAGAACATCAAGTTTAGGATTTAGATTCCGAATGGTAAACGTAAGCTGTGGTTAAATTTGCGTAGTTCGCCATTATCCATAACCAGAAATTACAGCTTTATGCAAACCCATCAGTATTGTGTAATTTACTATTGTTAATTAAGCTTGCATCTATTATTCGTAGTCTACATATCAATTCTTGTTCGCTAACTAGATGTACATACCGTAATTAAAATGATACTCCAACCATACTCTAAGAATTTACTGCAAATGAACCATAATGCCCATAAAGATTGAGTTTCAGAGATTTGCGCATATCAGTTTGGAATTTATAATTCTATGATAGAGTTATAAATTCTCTAAGTTTTATTATTCTTGAAAGAAAAATTAAGTCTCGTCGCTTTCGATAGTATAAGGAGGATTGATATAGGTGTAGGCAATCACCAGTTTTTGGAGTAATAAGTCGTTTCCCAGTTCGGAAGATGTTCAGAATCGAGTTTCGAACGATCGAAGCGACTTAGTGCTAGGGTACATAAGATTCGATCATCGGAATGGGAACCGAGTGAAACATATGCTTCAACTTCGAAAAAAGTCAGGGTCAGTTATAGATGAGTGTAAGGGAGAAAAGAACAAAGCGAGTTTTGCGGAAAGAGAACTTTCCTCAAAACTTCCTCACTTTCGCAGACGGGTGGCGTATAAATACGTGGAGAAAGTTTCTGATATTAACCTCTTGAGAATTTATTACTTTCCCATACAACTGTAACACCACCGGGTAAAGACTGAAACCCCTATTGTATTTCAGCTCAGTATCAAATAAAAATCTTGACGTGATACTTCTGAGTTCCTCCACTCTTTTTCAACTTTTAAATTTACTACCAAAAATTACTGTTTTATCATTTTAACATTTGAGATTTAAGTTAGGGGATGGTTAAAATTTGAGAGTAAAAGAGAATATCAGAACGATACAAGACTTTAAGAAAAAAGAGGTTGCCTACTCGTGAACTTAATAGTCTACATACTTAAGAATTTTCATTGGATTTCATCGATTTCATTATCCATCTTTATCCATTGTTACCCACTATCATCCGAGGGATTATCAGGGAAGAACCGACTCCAAAGTCTCTTGTCTATCGCGATCGAAACTACCATTATCGAAGTAAGAAGTAGTTGCAATAGCAGAAGATATCGCAAAAATAGAAGAGGAGGTTCGTGTTCTTATCTTGTACGTATATCCTATCCCATGCGTTGTGGAGAGGTACTTTAAGGGTCATCGTAAAAACGAGAATAGAATGAAATGTCGACGGAAGCTTGTAACGGGCCGTATTTTCCGTACACGTTGCGGAAGTGGGGTCTTTGGCATTATGCACAATGCTCTATACCTTTTATTATTAAAAAAAATATATCAAAGTTTTTATAGCTTTCATTTCAGCTACATTGCAACTTGGCTATAAAAACCAGGATCTCATGCATTTTTAAATAAGCATATAAAGTTGGGATAAAGTAAAAGAAGTACAATTAAACTAATTATTCCGTTTACAATCTTTGCCATTTGTAACAAGTCAATTTTATTTCTTACTAAAATGTTTTCCTTGCATGTCAATTGACTAGAATGGAAAAATATCCGTAGTATACGAATATAGCAGTTAAAACACGGAGCGACTCAAAGGAATAATTAAAATTATCAATTATCAAATTAATAGGAGCAATTGTCAAAATCGAGTCCAATATCCATTTTCACGCACGCTCAAATGAAACAAACTTTCGCTCGTTTCAGAACCGCAAATTAAAACAACATGGTGTGATTGCCAATCAGATATCACACAGTTACTCGCCGATGTAACACGGCAATCGCCGTTGCGCGGGTAATTTTCAAGTTCTTAACTCTTCCGCATCGAGTTGACTATGCACTGCACGTTGCGTTTAATGTCAGCGGTTCTGCAATAAACTTTATCGTATGTCCTATAGAGGTACAATCATTTCGACACGCTGTCGCCGTTAAAATCGATTATATGTTCTCTTCCCGAGAAAGCTGCCGAAACTTTAGGAAGTAACAAAAATCCCTGGGGTGTAAGTGCACCGACATAGAGTCCGACTTGGGCCACTTACCTTCTAACATAAAGTAACTTAAACACTTCTACGTGATATATAAGCTGCCGCCGACCTATGAGCCGTACACAGCTGTGTACTACTGGAGGCCAAGTAAATCACGAACCCCTATCCCTACGCCATCTTGCCTCATTCTTGAAAAGGGGAAGCTGATAGCCCAGATTTTCTACGAATGAAGTGCTGACAAAAATTATTCTGCGCTCGCAAGATATTTCCGACGATTTTCAGACTTGAGTGCCACTTCATCATTTCCACGCAGTATATAACAGTATATGACAATATATGACAATGATATTGTATATTGTATGATAATGTATATTGCATTCGTTTTATAGCTACGTGATAGCTATTATAAAATCCAGTATACCTTGAAATATAAAGTCCGAAAAAAATGAAGAAGCTTGGAATGACGTTGACCAAAATAACTTTGTAAAGGTCACGATCAAGAAGGCTTTAAGTACACGCCCTAAGGGCGAAACCTAGAAAGCTCGGAAAAATTATTTTTGAAGTGAGGTTTCATGGAGTCAAAAAAATGATCGTTTTCATAAAGAAACGTGGTGATGAAAATTACATGGTAGACTATTTTTACACAGTGTTCAGAATTATACGGATAGATAAGAATAAATCAGAATTTACATACACAAGAGATAGATTATGAAAAACTGAAGCAATAGGGGGGAATGAAAATATTGGGCAAATATAAATGGCCATAGGAGACGCAATAATAGTGAAAATAATATCACAGTCTTAGAAGAGCCAAATCTTTGGAAGAGCATTGAATGGAAACAGGACATGCATTTTATGATTTTGAACACCCGATTATTTAAAAAAATAACAGATGTTTACAGAAAAACTCATTCACTAGTGATTAGAATAATCTGTATATAAAGAAACAGGTAATTTAGTATGTTAACAATCCGCTTAAAATTAATGCTAATGAAATATTACTTATGCAAACGAAAATTTCAACGTTTGTAATATTTCAAGGGAGAATAAATATTTATTGACACATAATCACATATACTTGAAGAGAGTTGCATAAGGCTTTATAGTACATATACATATATTGATAAGAAAAGCACGCTACAAAGCGTGCCTAGGTCAGTGACCAAATATTTTCGTCATTTTAGACGATCTGGAGAGAACCAAGAAGATAAAGGAATTTAATTTCACGGTCTCACGGGAAACCAAACGTTTCGCCGACCCTTCGCGCTCTTTCTTCTCGCCCTTTTCGTTTCTGGTTTCCTTCAACGGCTAAGCGAGTTTCTCAATCTACCCTACTTTTTCAACCCCCTCGACATCGCGCCGACCTTCCTCGGAGCTTTTTCCCTTTAAGGATTTTTCGTTTTCCTCCTATTCGCTGCAGTCGATATTTGCCATCCTTAAGGTGTAATTTATCACAAATGTACTCTATTTTCGTCCTCTCAGCTTTCATTTTATAGAACTTTACTTTCTTTAGTTATATCTGTGGACCAGACTCTCTCAAAAGATTCCATTTGACTGAAAATCACTTAATGGATTCGGCAATCAAAATCCTTTTTATATCTTCTGAGAAAATAGAATCCCACGAAAATACATTTTCATCCAGAATTTATATTGTCTCTCCGGGTTCATATTTAATATTTTTCGAATCGAAATTAAACAATTTCAAAGCAGAAAAACAGGAATATAATTAATAATTAACCTAATTATCTATTCCGGACAACGGGGTATGCTTTTCAATCTGAAGTTTAATTTCAGTTTAAAAGTCAATTTGTTATGTTGTACCGAGAACTTTAGATTCGAGGCAATGTGTATGCTCGCCTTCTCATCTAAATATTAAGTTTGGGGAATTTGGGAAACATGTTGTGATTCCCTACTGACGTGAACTATTAGAAATTTCATATAAATGTTGATGTAGCAGGAGTACAAATCTCTAGGTACTAACGTGATACAAACGTATGCACTTAAACAATTTACAAAAAGAAAATGATTAATATATAGTATTATCATGTGTACTTATTAGGATGGTTATCAAATATTGTTAATTCTCATTTTTAAATCGCAATTAATTAACAACTGAAATTTATGACGTACCATTGTTCGAAATTACTAGAGAAATTTAAGAGAAAGCGAACAGAATGTAATTTCTATAGATCACACTGAATGGCCACAGAAACATTTAATGTACTTGACTATATTTTTAATCTAAATGCAATATTTAACGCTTTGTCCCATACATGAGGCTAACAACATATATATATAAATTGACGTGAATAACACACGAAGTGTATGCGAATCGGAAATACAATGCAGGAAATGCATTCGTGAGTTGCAATGAGCATAGAGGCCTACGAGCAGGCCGGCAATCCGGTGAGGTAATGGGACGGATGGATGAAAACCAATAAATCATTCTCCATGGAATAACCATTTGACCGAATGTTGGGAAGCGGTAATCCACGCTGTCCGAAATACAGTTGCATGTCTAGAACAAGAGCAGCCGATCGTTAGTTCAACTCGATTAGATCATAAAGAAGAATGAAAAACCATTCATTCCATGAATCTAACCACAGGATCACATCGTTTGACCAACGAATAAACTTTTCAATCGCCAAATACACAAATCAAATATTCATCTACCTTGATTTTCTACCGTGGTCAAGCATTCGATTAGTATTTACAAATTTGGTGGATGTTTCGATGAAATTCAAAAATATTTGACGAGTCAGAGGGGCTAAAATAATTGAGAATTGTGATCATGTAGGGCATACATATCTGGTATAAACGTTTCAAGTCCTACAAAAATATTGAAAAGTACTTGAATACGTCAAAATTGAAAAGAATTTATTATACATTTCTTCTTGTTTCGCAAGCTCTAAACGCCTCGTTATTCGTTCTTTGACTTCCCTTTACACGTATTTTATGCTGTACACTTTCCTTATTTGATTTGCAGTTCTGTAATTTTTTACTTCTAGATATCCCCGTATTCCAGAGTTATAATATAGCGCCATAATGCATCAAATGTCGGCATAACTGTCTCAATGAAAAACTTTTCCTTAGAGTATTCTATATAAGTTCCAAAGAACGACCATAAAAAGTGCAGTAAGGGAATGTCAGGTAACGAGCCTGGTGCGATCAAAACTCCGCTAACACTCTTTCATACCAGATCCGCCGCGCTGTATACGTTCACAAGTGATACAAGAATATTTTCAATTTAAATCCTCCTGTGAAATGTCTACGGTAACAAAGGAGAAAAATAATGTTGCCGTCCGGGAAATATATTCAGAATTATTGTTGTTTATTATTAGGATTGGGAATTATTTAACAATAATTTAAATTTCGTGAATGATAACCTGATTTAATGGTAAATTAACTCACTTTTAACTTGTAAATCCCGGAATAAAATGATGCATTTAATACAAAAAATGTTAAATTACGCACGCAAAACACTGATTTTCTTCCAAGTGGAGTGAAAGGTTTAAATATTCACCGAGTAATTAGGTATAATGAATCACATGAATCGGTCTTGTGGAGAAGAACGAACGCAAGAAAAACAGTGAAAGAAAATAAAGACCGTTGAAGTCTTGAAATTAAGAAAGTAGTCACCGGCAGGTTTTTACCCTTGGGATAGGAAAATCCAATATTGTCAAACAGGCGCCCGTAACATTCGCAAGAAGGTATAAAAAGGATGTAGAATCCCTAATATTACTGAAGAGTGATAGTTGCCTTTTTCTCACAAACGGTGCGTTATTTGCAGAAAAAAGGGATATTGTGATAAATCAGACCTTATTCACTCTCTCACGGCAAGCGTGTAAAATAAAAGTATCTCAGGTCAAAGGTTTTTCTAATACTGAAGTAATCGGTCTACTCATCTTGCAAAAAAAAACTTTTATTACACAATTTGAAATCTGATTTTTATATAATAACTATTTAAAAAAATAAAACTATGTATTGCTTGTTTTCTGTACATATTCTGCAGATGCCCTTGATATTCGGAAGCATCGAAAATTCCTGTTAAATCGCAATTATTATAAATAGTTTTTGTTTCACACAAAAAATACGGTTAAGCCATTTTAAGTTTGATCAAATCATCATAAATAATGATCCCTGCACTTTCTTTAAAGATAAAACAGGTATTTGTGGACTTTTTCATTGTAAAAAAATGTATTCTTTGAGAAAAACCGTTAAGAAAGTTTCAAAGATGCCGAAAATTTGATGCAACGAAATTCGCAACCTTTTGAAGATAACGATCCACTTGAGTCGGGCTGGTCGTTTAATATTCAACGACTTAAGATTTAATATTCAGTGACCTGACCTACATCGACCCCCGAAAGGTCCTGAGGGTGCAACACACCACGTGTAACACACGCCGTGAAATATCTGTGAAAAGAAGTAGCTTTATAAGCAAGCCGGTATAACATTTGTTAAAGAGTTTATTCACATCCAAGACTCTATATTCTCCTCTATGAAAAAATAAGACTGTTTTCCGTCCTTCTTCAAACATGTACTCTTTTCATATTTGACAGAAGAATAAACCTCTTTGTGTGGAATAAAAGAACTGCTGAATAGATTAATTGATCTCATACACTGATGACATATATAATTTAATTATAGAGAGAGCTTTTTATATAATAATTCTTGACTGTATTATATAACTAAAAAGTATATATGTTTATTGTCATAATGTCATCTATTTGAAAGTGAAGGTTTATATTTTTCGTGTTTTCATGTTTCAGTTCAGCCAGTGTATGTCCGTGTTATCGATGAAGACACAAAAGCTACTCTTGAATCTGGAAAAGTCTTGGGACCAATAAACGAGGGTTCCAAGATTTCCTTGAGGTGCGAGAGTAGTGAAGGGAGACCCGTTCCAACCGTCGAGTGGTACAATGGCAATAAGCTCCTCGAATGTAAGTTTTTGGAATTTTCATTTTGCTGAAATTCTGCTTACTGATAGTTGAAATATCCGGGAGAATATTATTGATATTACTGAGAATATTATTATTATTACTGATACTCTTGATAACAGAAAAGTGAATATAAAGCGAAACAAAACTCCTCCCATACATTACGTGAACTCTAAATTTTATATTATGAATTAAAAAAAAGTGTTGTCTTCGAAAGAATGAGCAAATAACTGCATTAAAAAAATAATTTATGCGTACAATGTGAAAGCACTTGAAAAATATTAGCATCTCTATCCCAGGTTTTTTAATCATTTATTCAGAAACGCTTGTTAAATACTTAATGTCGTAAATAATTGAAAATTTCTTGTTAGTCGCTTTTGAAATAAAAATAAATGGTTGGGTAAGTTAAAAAAATTGAATGTAATCCTCAAAACTAATCAGTCTGACTTTGAGACCTGACTACTTGCTCAATCTATTTCTCTTTTTTTTTTGCAGCGGAAACCACGTCGAAAGTTGGAGAAAACGGAATTGGTACCGGAAGCAGCCTGTTGAACCTTAAAGTTACACGCAGTGAATTAGGCGCTAACCTCACGTGCAAGGTCAGCAGCAGTCTTCCTAATGCTGAGCCTCTCACAATTGACATCAAATTAGACGTTCATGGTAGGCACATATAAATTACTTTAAAATATCTATATCTATTCCCCAAAATTTAGTGAAACAATTCTCCAAAATAATCGAAAAAATATTATTTAAATTAACTCTAGCACCTTAAATTGAACAGAACAGCATCAATAGATAAAATATTGATTTTTTAAGTAAAACGTAACTGATCAATTAAAAATGATTTTCGATTCCTAAGCTTTGATTAGTGATAAAATAGTCTGAGTTGGAGTACACTCATGTGAAATATAAGATACCAGTAATTACATGTCTGAATGTTAAAGCTCTGTAGCATAGATAGCAGGCAATTTCGGCGTGTTTATTCTGCACTCACGTAGCTTGGTGTTAATTAAATAAGTTTGTTCTCCTATCCGTGTGCTTAGCTTCTAGTGCTCTTTACGGTATTCTCTAAACGCCTGATTTTCGTCGTGTGGCAAATATCCTCTGGGTAGTTATTCCACAATGTACTTTTATGCTTTTTAGTGATAATAAAAAAAATTACTTTGAACAAAATAAGCTGTTCCAAAATCTCATAAGGCTTTAATATCCATGATATTTATATAATATCATAAATGCAATTTATTCACTAATCCAGATGCCAAATTGTAGAAAAATCTGAAATTTGACTAATTTCCTTACATGATTCACGAGATGAATTATTAATGGGAACAAATGCATGACGATGGTTGGTTTGAAGCATAAGGAATATTTAGAAGGTGGAATACAAACATCTTCTTATGGAAATCTTCCTTGTACTTTATCGTGCATCTAAAGTCAATCAATTGCACACTTCTCTCGCTTTGTCTATTTCAATCTCAGCCTTTTCATTCCTTCCATTAAAAAATTTAAAGCCTCGATTTGAACAAAAACTTCCAAGAGAGAGTAAAGCGCTCCTCAAATTCAACATCACTTAAACTTTCGCTTTATTCCCTTGTTCCCTTTTCTTCACGGAGGCTTAATATTTATTAGTTGGAAAGCTCTTGGCAATTAAAGCTGAGCAGATGCCTTGCTTACGTGACTTTGTTGTTTGATCCTGCACTCTCGGGAAAACATTGGCATGACAGAAGTTACACCCTAAACAAGGCTCGCACTCCCTTTGCTATGCTGAATACGAAATACTGAGTCATTAGCATAGTATCATAATTAATTAAGATTCACTAATCTCCAGGCATGTGAAATGCGCACGACTTTCCGATGAATTAAATCTTTTTGACCATAGCTTCTCTAAATCTTATACAGTAAATATCTCCCAAATAATTTCAGAGAATTTACGTAAATTACATAACTTAATTAGATCTTCAATCCGCTTTTCTCCCATTTTATTTCCGGGAATTTTCATGGTCATTTTCGTAATCAATGCATCAAAATAGATCAATATACGGATTTTCAATAGTCAAGTATTATTCACGAAGAAGAAATATTAATAATAAGCACAACAAAGGAACTGTGCAAGTAGAAACAGAATATTGCAGTCAGACATGTCAGTCATAACCAATGGTAAAAGGAGTTTTTAATTAGACGGTTAATTATTTCACGTTATTCAATACAATTAAGACTTTATTCAATTTAAAAGAACCGACGGAATAAAGAATGTTTTCATCTTAAAAAAATTAGGAATAAAATATCTCTACAAGTAGAAACGGAAAGTCATAGTTAGACATATTTTCGACTAAAAAAAATAGTTAAATTTAGAGAAACAGGTTTTTTTTTTAAACTTAATGTTTTATAACCATGCGAATTATAAAATTAAATTATACTGTAAATAACAAATACATTTGAATAAGCTCGTTACGAAACAGAAGGGAGATTAATTACTTCTTTGTCGAATTCGATGTTGAAAGTTGTTCGACAAAGGCGTGTTGATTCTTAGGAAGCCAAAGCGTAGATCGTGGTTGTGACAAAACCAAAGGTAAAGATGAACCGAGCCGTGAATCTAATATGGGGAAATTGCATTTTGGTTCGATCGACTCACCTCGGTGGTGTCGAGTCTACTTGAATCCTATGCTAAAATATGACAAAAGGTCAAGTTCCGTCCGCATCGCGAATGGTTTCCGCGAAATATGCTGATGTATTCGTTCTCAGAACCCACCCGATCTCACTTCTCACCCCAAGTTTCTCTCAAGCGGAAATCCAACCACGTCTGTCAGTTTACCCTAAAGTTGCACCACACAAATTCGCCACTTCTTCCATTTGCTAGAAAAACTTAGAAGGATTCGTAGGCCGAGAATGAAGCGTGAAAATATGAAAAAAAGAGAAAAAGAATAATAAAAAAAGATTTCGGAGAAAGGCAAATCTTGGCGAAAGGAAAAGACAGGCGTAAGAGAAAAGAATGGCTAGTTAGCGAAGGGAGTTTGGAAAAGTGAGGAAATGGGTCGTTGCATATTTCTTCGACGCCAGTGGCCCTCCACGAGCTCTAAGGAGCGACATTTTTATTACCTCATTACTTATTTTTCTCACTATCTCCCAACACTGAACTTCCATGTGTTCAGTTTTCTTCAAATTAGAATTACGAAAGTTTTGTAACAATGTTACTTAAATTAAGTGAGATTAGCTCAACTTTTAACTCGCTCTTAATTGAGGATTATCTGGTAGCAAATAAAAGTAAATGAACCTTCAGAAAAGTTATTGAAATATATTTTTCATAGTTTCATTAAAATTATCTTTTATTTTTATCTTTGAGCGAGTGTTAATGGTATTATTGAAATAATTTTGATTTTGGACGGAATT